>VXAK01011475.1:1310-46639 GCA_013399435.1 Arenaria interpres | reverse complement strand
TTTTTTTTTTAATGAAAGGTAAAAACCAGCCAGCGTGGATGGAGACTTTGTTTCCTTAAGGAAACCTGGCAGAAGAAAACGTCAATGCCTTCCTACAAGGAGCGCTGAATCTCCATTCTGATTGTGGATACAGATCTTCCATTTGACTATAGACAGGTAACCTAAATGCTTTTATGTCCTTCATGACTGGGGTTGTTCTCTCTGGAGAAATGGAGGCTCAGGGGAGACCTTATCGCTCTCCACAGCCACCTGAAAGGAGGGTGTAGAGAGGTGGAGGTCAGTCTCCCAAGTAGCAGGTAATAGGACAAGCAAACAGGGGAGATTTAGGATGGATAATACAAAAAATTTCTTCACTGAAAGGGTGATCAACCGTTAGAACAGGCTGCCCAGGGAAGCGGTTGAGTCACCATCCCTGGAAGTATTTAAAATATATGTAGATGTGCTGCTTAGGGAACATGGTTTCATGGTGGGCTTGGCAGTGGTAGGGTAATGGTTGGACTCAATGACATTAAAGGTCTCTTCCAACCAGAAAGATTCTACGGAAAAGGTGTATCAGGCTGCGATACAGTCTAATTCATGATTGTAAAAAGGCTGCAGGCATTCATACGAATGCTTCCTAGGCTGGAAATTACTTTGCAAATACTCTACTCTTAAAAAGGAATGGATGCTATCAACATTGAGGTAACGAGGTACCCAAAATCCCTTCCCTAGAGCTGCTTGCTGCCTTCATCTCCACTGGCTCTGCAGCCTGTGCTTGTTCTGAGTTACAGCAGGGGGTTGCCTGATGTGACAACAAGAAAGCAAAAGGAGAAAATCCCAGCTGCTTTAAAAAAAAGATCAAATGCTGCTTCCCTGTTGGGCTTGCAGGCGTTGACTGTAACGAATATATTTCAGGAGGGGAAATGACATTTAGTCAGAGGATCTAAAAAGCTGTAATGTACATATAGTCACCTGTCTTTAAGCATGGGGAAGAAGCATTGAAAAAAGTCAGATAAAAGGGATTATAATACTCTATGGAATAAAGCAGTATATAGACAGGTCTTGCTGCACAGGGCGTCGTGTGTGCCAAATAGCAGCTTAGTGCAGAAGAATATCACCTCCAAAACACTTTATTTTTTTTTTCCCTGCGCATAGCAGTTGCTGATGAGCAATAAATACGTGCCTGCTGTTTGGCTCTACTCAGCCATCCAAGTACCTCCGAAGGGAAGAGGCTGTAGCCGGTGTGATCACCGCTCCAGCACTTGCACAGCCATTTCAGGTCATCCTTATCAGTTTGGCCTGTGATCTTTGAGAAGGGCCGGGGGGAGGAAAAGGGGGTGGAAGCAGGAAGCATATCTAACCAATGCTTTAAAGCATAGTTTCTCTGAAGAGTCGGGGTGCTCCCCTTTTCCCTGTTCCGTGGGCAGTACTGCTGCGCTACCAGCCTTCAGAAGTCATGCAGCCTTGCAGACCGAAAATCGTCAGGTAAGGCACCAGATAATGAGGGGCTTTGTCTAACAGAAGAAACTCCAGTGTTTCTTTTTATTAAGTGTAAGCATATGCCGCTTGGAAACATCTTTTGGCAGCTAAATGCTCGGAAGAGGTGGTGGTTTTAAAGAAAGCTGAAACTTCATGAAAACCTGCACCGGATTGAATGACTTTTCATCCTGGTTGTGATGAGAATTAGCCACCTAACTGCTTTTCACAAAACCAAATGTTGTCTTCTGGAGGGAGGAGGGGGAGAATCCATAATATTTGTAATAAAATTGTGAGATTTGGCAACATCGTCAGCTGCTGTGTTGATGAACAGTAGGTCTTGCTCTGCTGGTGGGATCCAGGCTGCGATCCAGGCAGATGTGGCCAGCACACATCTTTGCAGGGTGACTGGTGTAACTGGCTGTTCTGTTGATGCTGGTGTCATAAAATACACCTGCTTGGGGTGCTGACTTGCTGTGCTAAGAGATCCAAAACTGTGCTGTGAAGTCTGAGGCTTAAATCTCTTTTTGTATGCTTTGTGATGCAGCTCTTGGGGGAGCGACCCACCCAAGTAGGAGACCAACCTCAGATTGGCGCAGGGTACTCGATGGCGCAGGTGTCTGGGGTGAAAAGGTTGAGGTCTGAGTTTGAATTGCGGAGTGCAGGAATGTAACCCAAAGGAGAGCCTCACAGGGGCCTGGAGAAACTGTACTAGTGATGACTCAGAGTCAACAGATGTCATCTACCTGGACTTAACACAAAACATTTGACACTGTCCCGCATGTCATCCTGGTCTCTACATTGGAAAGGCATGGATTTGATGGAGGGACCACTCGGTGGATAAGAAACTGGCTAGATGGCTGCATTCAAAGAGTTATGGTCAACAGCTCAATGTCCAAGTGGAGACCAGTGACAAGTGGTGTTTCTCAGAGGTCAGTACAGGGATCAGCTGTTTAACATCTTTGTCGGAGACATGGACAGTGGGATTGAGTGCACCCTCAACAAGTTTGCTGATGACACCAAGCTGCGTGGTGTGATTGACACACTGGAGGGAAGGGATGCCATCCAGAGGGACCTGGACAGGCTTGAGAGGTGGGGCCATGTGAACCTCGTGAAGTTCAGCCAGGCCAAGTGAAGGGTCCTGCACCTGGGTCAGGGCAACCCCAAGCACAAATACAGGTTGGGTGGAGAATGGATTNAAACCTCTGCCCCTCTACTCCACTCCAGTCAGACCCCAACTGGAGTACTGCGTCCAGTTCTGGGGACTGCAACAGAAGAAAGACATGGACCTGTTGGAACAGAGGTCAGTGGGCTGGAGCTTCTCTCCCGTGAGGACAGGCTGAGAGAATTGGGGGTGTTCAGCCTGGAACAGAGAAGGCTCTGGGGAGACCTCATAGCTTTCCAGTACCTACAGGGAGCCTACAGGAGAGCTGGGGAGGGACTCTTTGTCAGGAAGTGTAGCGATAGAGCGAAGGGTAGTGGTTTTAAACAGAGGGTAGATGTAGATTAGATTTTAGGGAGAAGATCTTTCCTGTGAGGGTGGTGAGGCACTGGAACAGGTTGCCCAGAGAAGCTGTGGCTGCCCCATCCCTGGAGGGGTTCAAGGCCAGGCTGGATGGGGCTTTGAGCAACCTGGTCTGGTGGGAGGTGTCCCTGCCCAGGGCAGGGGGGCTGGGACTTGATGGTCTTTAAGATCCCATCCAACCCAAACCATTCTGATTCTATTCTATGATTCTCCAAGAAATCTCTCTGGATGGGCGTTTTGTCAGAGCAGGTGGGTTTTCCCCAGCACTCAGTTTCACCCGATCAGCTGTGTGATATGGTACATTGTGCTGCTGGACTGAGTTGGAAAATAGCAGCTCTGGTGGCTTGACTCAGGCTTTGAACCTTTTGCGTGACCTCATTTTTCAGTGCCTCTGACTAACAGTGTAGCGGTTACAGTTGCTGAATGACTTTATTTACTGCTGCTTGGGCACACAGAGAGAAACTCCTATGACAACAGCAATAACATGCCTGTGGAAAGCCAGTCCAGAGCCAGACCTGGGTGAACCTTGCCTGCTTCTGATAAAGGTGGATCTGGCCGTGTTTAGTTCAGCAGTGCATCCATTGTGTAATGGACAGCCCACAGGGCACAACTACCAGCTGTGGGGTGAACTGCACCAGTAAGACTCCACTGCCCTGGCAATACGGTGGCTCTTGAAAGACAGGTTGATGTGGTAAGGCATCTGCTGCCGTCTCAGAATCACATGGGGCTTGGGAGGGACCTCTGGAGATCATCTAGTCCAACCCCCTGCCAAAGCAGGTCCACCCAGAGCAGGTTGCACAGGAACGTGTCCAGGTGGGTTTGGAATGTCTCCAGAGAAGTTGCAGAAAGAGTTGCAAAAAGGCTGCTTGCTTTGGGCTGCAGGGTTTTGGTCACTGTGAAGGGATCCTGTTTTTTTAGGGGCTCTTCTGAAAATTTAGGCCTTTCTGAGTTTATTGGGCAGGAATTTTTTGTTCTGTACCACGGGGTACCTGATATCTTCCACCTGTGGAAGCAGTGTAAGTAACAGTAGAAATTAAGGCTGCACAGAAAAATACTACATGCCTTGAGTAGATGTGAAAGTCTTGGCTTAAATGCTGCCAGGAATCTTTAGCTTCAGAGCAAAAAGTCTCCAATCTTCCTCTAATGTTGTCCTTCCACAGCTTATTAATTGTTTATACCTATGCAGAGTCAATTTTAAACTGCTAGCAAAACAGATTGATGGCAATCCGGCATGGCTTTTCCAAGGGATAAGGAGAGATCAAGTTATCATTCTCTTAAAGGTATAAATCATCTCTGTGGGTAGCACAATGATATTGTGTTTTCTGTCGCTGTTAAGCTCTTCAGTTCAACAAGAGTGTCTATGCTGAAGCAGTGGAGGAGCCAGCTGATGCTTGTTGGCTTAGGTGCAGTAGTTCCCAAATTACAGTCTGCTTTCCGTGCCAGGCTGCAAGGCACTGGTCATAAGTAATCCCCAGAACTATTTTAAAAATACAGGAACCTGACAGCTAGCAGCTGTTTGGCCTGGGAAATTTTTAGGACTGTTACTGTTCTAGTAAGTTAAAATATTCGAGAGGCACAGATTTGGAAACTTCCAGAGCTCTTGAGGGTGCCGAAATTGTTCACAGCCATTTTCAAACCAACCTTAAAGGGCCTGCTGCACGCTCAGGTCCGTGCCAGTACAATTCATAAAGGCAAAAAAGAGACCATCAGTGCTTCTTCAAAGATGCCAACTGAGAATTGCTGCTGGACTGCTCGCATAGCTTTTGGTTTGAGGACCTCTTCTTCCACAAGTTAAACCAATTGGCAGACAAACAAGAGATGCAGACGTAAAGTTTCTGTATGGACTGAGCAGTTGCTACTGGGTCATGACTTGGACTTCTTGGTAAAAAACACCACTAACCCTGCTCTCTGAGCATTGCTCCTGCGGTTTTAGAGTACTACAACTTGTCCAAACCCTGGCAGCTCTGAAGACACTTGCTGCCTATGTATGGGATATGCAGATTGTATTTAGAGTCAATTTTGTTTGGGTTAGAAGGGACCTTTAAAGGTCCTCTCGTCCAACCCTCCCTGCATTGAGCAGGAACATCTTTATTTAACAGCTGTTGAACTGTGACAGTAAGTGAAGGAGCTGGGACCACTCAGCTTCTGAGACAACGTGTGTAGGTACAACCTGAAGTGTCTGTGCAAGTTCTCACCCAGGGACTGAACAGAAGCCAAGGCCATCGTGTCTCTTTCTAGGTGCCGTATCCGTATTCACACAGAGCTTGATCCTGAGGATGGCTAAACCCACTCAGCTACCTAAAGAAACGCGCAAGCTTGTAACATCTTTGGAAACCAAGTTATTTCTGGCAATGTCTAATAAAAATCCACAGGTTTGAAAGTGTTTGGTGATATTCTGATGCTATTCAGATGTCGCTACCGATATAAAAGTCCTGCATATGACAGAAATACTGTGACAAATATTTTTAAAGGAGTATAACTCCTGAAAGATGTGTCTGTAGTGCAGACAGAGGTGATAAATCTTTCATTCAGTTTGATTTATACATGAATCTGGCCTTTGTAAAAAATTTGAATTCATCAGGCTTTGCTTTCAATGGTGACAAGGCATTTATTCATATCTCTCTTGACTGACGTGGAATTTCTCATATCTGCCACAGGTTGCGAAGCACAGTAGTAAAGGATTTGGTGTTTGAATGCCGGCGGTCGCGTTAGAAGGTGTGTGGGGCAAGGAGTGACAGACAGCAGAGCTTGTCTGGGAATTTTTCATCTTCAAGGCAAATCCTACTGATGTCGAGAGGAAACTGTACCTGACTTCATCTTCAAGTATAGCAGTCTCAGGCCAAGTTTCAGATCCTTGATGTAAAATTACAGTCGTTGTCAAGCGCAACCATGTTTTATTGACACATTAATGTTAACAATTAATACTATTTTTGCATGTTATAATTATATCCATAGGACGTTGAAGTGGGAGACTGAAGGAATGCAATTTGTTCTGCTAAACATGAAGCTGATTGAGATGTGATTTGGCAATAATGTAGAAATAACTGTGAGGGGAGGGAGAACTTTGATTTAGGTTAGGAAGACACAGTACTTTTACATAAAAAAAACCCTTAAAAATAAGGATTGGCTATTAATGCTGAGGCCAGTTAACAACTGCATGAAAATCTTTGCTGGGTTTCTCCATTACTTGATGGCTTCAGGTCAGATGTGTATCTGAGCATTGTGTTCTTAAATAATTCGAATATTTGGGCTCTTATGTCCTTGAGTTTGTAAAAGAGGTCAGATGACAGGACCTAATTTTCCCTCATATTTAACATTTCTTCCGGCACAGATCCACTATCTTCACAAGAGCTACGCTAGCAGAAGATGGATCTTGAGGCCCCCCACTAGTTCCAATGAATCAGAGGGGTAAGCAATAAGAGCCAGAGGCTTTGGTCATCAGGCTCTGGAGCTCAAGAAGAGTGTGGTCAAGGATTCCCTTTTGTGAGTGCAGACCCCACTCAGGCAGTTACACAACTGCACAAAATCTTCTTAGGACATATACCCATGAGGAGTACGTGCTTCATGGGAACACCCATGTGGTTGTAGGAGTAGGGGGGGGAAGAAAAGAAGGGCAAGTACGATGACAGCAAGGGAAGGTCAACATCGAAGTGGCAAAGTCAAGAGAAAAAGGAAGATGATTCTCAAAGGGCATGCTAAAATCAAGATGTCCAAACTCCATTAACTCTTGCTATCATTACGAAAAAGCTGATTCGCTAACCACCATTTGTTTGAATGTCAGTTTTACTTGGGCCTTCATAATGAGGTGGGGGAGGAGGTTGCCTTTAAAATATCTTTGGCCAATCAATGTGGCTGGGAGATAATAACTTTCTGAAGAGCTGAAGATGTTCCTGGAAACCTCAGAGATTTAATTGAGGCATTCTGTCATTAAATTCATATTACTGTGCAATGGAGCTCTGCAACAATGTAGATTAAAATGAGTCATCTCGGTAGAAGCTGGCATTGAGATGGATCCTATCAATATTAGCATAATGAAGGCTTTCAGATAAACATTCAATTAGTTTGAAACACAACAATGGAATGGCTTTGTATTAAGAGTAGCAGAGTAGTGTTAATATTGTCTGGTTTTGTGTTTGCTGAAGGATCCTGAAAAGTCTGCTCTTTTTAGGTTTAAGTTTAATTCTTAATAATGCCCTCACTGAAAAGCAA
Organism: Arenaria interpres; assembly: GCA_013399435.1. NCBI lineage: Eukaryota > Metazoa > Chordata > Aves > Charadriiformes > Scolopacidae > Arenaria > Arenaria interpres. The sequence goes on along the minus strand of VXAK01011475.1, from coordinate 39,450 downwards.
ATAACACAGGAAATTCCGAATGGATTTGCAAGCTAATAATAAAAAAGGATTAATTTAAAGCTCAACTGGCTTGCCCTTTTAAATGCCAGAACCAAAGAAATTAAGACCAGAAAAGACCATCAAGTAAAACAGAGATCAGAACATCCACCCACACCCCCCCACACGTACACACCCCCTCCCCCCGCTGCTATTCAGGCCCAATTACCTATGGCTTGCCTGAAGTAATAGCATTTTCATTTTTGCAGCCACACATGGGAGAGTGCCTAATATTAATTGCTAATGGAATTAAGTGACTAGTCATCAGAGAAACGCTGAGGAAGAGAAAAGACAATGTGTATCTTCATAGCCCAAAGTGCAGAGAAAAAGCTCCCGTGGCTCTTTACTGGACCAACGCGGACTCCAAAAGTGCATATATAAGCTCATATATAGATGTCACTCAGCAACTTCAGTCTTCAGGTGAAACCTCTTTGGATAATTGTAACACAAGATTGGATTCTGAGTAGGTACTTGAGTTCATCTCTGGGAACACGAACTCAACCTGGGTTTTAACTGGGAAAAATGGAGTGCACCTCACTTCTGCTCACATCCTTTCTCATCTTCCCTGACCTCAAGCTTGACAGAAAGAATGAGAAGCGCCATGAAATCACTGGTAGCCTATAAGCTCATTTTTAAGTGAATAGCTTCCCTGCTCCCCATGGCAGAACTAGAGAAATGGGGTGGTGGGGGGGGAGATTTTCAAGACCCGCCTGGATGCAGTCCTGAGTAACGTGCTCTAACATGCTCTAGGCAATCCTGCTTCGACAGGGGAGTTGGACTAGATGATCTCTATGGTCCCTTCCAACTCTAAAAATTCGGTGAAATTCAGTGATTTGTTGTCTTTCTCTTGTGCTGTTTTAATTCTGATCCTCTGAATTTCTGTTCCAGAATTTTCGTTCAAAGATTTCTATGCCTTTCTCAAGCATCAGCCAGCAAAGCCTGGAAGTACTCTGGCAATACAGGTAAGAATTACCCCTATTTTACATAAAGAACAACTGGGACAGGCAGTACAATTCAAGTTAAAATAAGTGCTTAATAACTTACAGCACAGATCCTGGGACTTAGGGCCCCTGTGTCCCACTTCTAATTAAAAAAACAACCAAGCAAACCCCTGCCTTTTGTAACATACTGCTCCCACCAAAATGTCTAGCAATGTAAGTGTGAATTCCGGGGCCAAATTAAGTCCATGGTCTTTTGGATTTTGCTTCAACAAAGACAGCCTTTTATCCTTTAGACACCAGTGCATCTTAGCTCTTTGCAAAGTCTCACACCCCGGTAGATGTTGGTCCCTCCTTGCAATGAGCCAGGTCCTGGAAAATCTCTGGAGAAAAGTCACTTCATAGACAAGCATGAAGAAAGTGGTGAACATGGTTTTGCTTAGAAAAGTTTATTTAATATAGAAAGTGTTGTTTCTGGGGAATATAAATGACCCTCTAGATTTTTTTGTCTCAAAACTTTGGATTTACAGAAAAAATGCATGTGGAAATTTTGTTGACCCTCCCCATTGCCTCCTGCTTTCTCCAGTTAAGTCCAGTATCACTCTCTTGTGCCCTGTAAACCCTATGTAGTTCATCTGATATCCATACAAACGTGATGCAGCTGTACTTAAGTTAGCGTTACATGGTGTGCCAGAGGAAAAGCCAGTTAAAATGGTGATGCTGAGGGGAGAATACAGGCCCTTGCCACAATATTTGTGTTTTAAGTGTTGTTTTCCCCTCTTTACCTCCAGAGATGACAAGCGTCCTCAGCTGGGATTCACTTGTGCTTCAGGGAGGAAGGAGGAGCTGTGTGAGCCCGCAGGCATCACTAGGTGGTGCAAGCAGCCCGCCAGCTCCAGCACTGCTCTTCTTCCAGCCTGGAGGACTGGAGCAACTTCTAGCTCCTGGACTGGGCTGCATACCTCGGGGTTGAGGATGGCAAGACCGGTTGAGTTTGCAGAAGCCCAGGTAGGCAAACCCGAACTGGTTTGAGTCAGAATGAGAAAGGAACAGAGCTGCATTGCTGGGTGTCCTTGAACCAGTCATGCTTTATGCTACAGATAGATGTTAAATGGGTTAGAAGGTTTCTGCAGTGTGAATTTTTCTCATGATGAAACAGTGATTAAAGAGATATTTTTAGCTTGCTTAAAGATATTGGTGCCAGGTAACAGAAGGGTGAGTGCTGGAGTTGCGTAACAAGTTCATTGGCCTGCGGAACTGTCTTGTGCTCGGTTAATTAACCATCTGGTAGAATATCAATTCAGCATCACAGAGCTAGGTTTCCAACAGAGTTTGATTCTTAGATATGTAAATGAAGTGTCTGATAATTCTAAATGTTACTGTTTCTAATTCTTTGATATAATCATGGTGGAAGGTGCGCAATCCTGAACTTTGACACAAAACTGGAATCCATTGCATTTTTCACCAAGTTCCGAGTTAGTTGTGTTAGTGGATCTCTTAGTAGGCAAACATAGTGTCAGAAACATAAGCACATTTTCAAGCAGTTGTGAAATTTGAAAATGACCAGCCCTGAAGAAAGGAATAAGAGTTATACATCTATATGATACTGAACTGGCCCTGCGAATAACCTACCCTGTTACCCCATCATGAGAAGTCGGAACATGATAGAGAACAACAGGGATAGGTCATTTATTGATAGCATCAGTTTCTGTTTGTGTCCCCAGCTAATCTGAAAAGGGAGCACATCTAAAAGGAATTGCATCCTGAAGCAAACTTAGTCTGAGTAACGTTGCTCCAAGAGCAACCAGGAAAGCAGAAGCTGTCAAGGCTGTGAGCTGAATGACATCTTAGTTGGTTCTGAACCATTGGTTTGCTTCCATCTGATGGGAATTTGGTTGTCAAAGAAAAGCTTACCCAGGAAGGTCAAAGAGAACAAGCAAATCTGGACTTTTTTTTTTTTTTTCTCCTAAGGGATATTCTAATCTTTGAGCATTTGTCTTTGACCTAAAGTAGGATTTGAAAGTGTTGAAAGCTGTTCAAATCACATAACTTCATTGCAATTTCCCTTGCTGTGGAGTTGGAATATTTACTGTAAAACATGCAATTTGAATTTTTGTGGAAGTTGTTTTCCATCAGGGAGTCCTCCTGATGGAAAATTCGCAGCTGGTTCTTGAGGTGAGATTTTTATGCCCTGCTTTCTTTCATCTCTTCCCTTTTTGTTTTCCTTTGTTCTCTTCATTGTGCCTTGGCATTAATGGGTTTTAATGCTGCAGACTGTGGGCTTGCATTCTCGTAGTTTTTGTAGTCATCAAATATACAATGTGTGCTTGATTCAGAAATCAGACAGGTATGAGCCCTTGCTGATAAGTAATTTCCTTACCCCATTATGTGCTTAGCCCCACGTGAGCAGCAGCAAGACAAAGGAAGAAGTTCTCTAAGAGTCTGTTGGGGATGGCCAAATTTTTTTCAGTGAAACTTTCACACACACAATATTCTTCAGTTATTCTAAAAACCCCACAACTTTAGCAGGAAAAGATTTGGGTGTTTGAGTGAAAAATCCAGGAATACTTTTTTCATATTTTAAAAAAGCTTTTAGTTGAATAGTTTTAGAAAAAAAGTAGTGTTAAGAATTCTTTTACAGACTAGTTGATTTCATTTTCTTTTCCCTACCTACTGTCTTCAAAACGCTGGTTTTGAATCTCTTGACTAAATGCCTTTTTAAAACTATGATCAGTTCAAAGTGAGAAAGAGGCAAACAGCCACCAAGTTGAGGATTCTGGGGTAGCTGTCTGAGCCAACTAGACTCCAAATTTTGGCGGTTATCAGGTACCCAAACTCTTCCTCTGCTGGGATGTGGAAGTATTCTTCTGAGAGTAAAGAGGGAGATGAGGTACTTGACAAACCGCTGTGGGTCAGCAAGAGGATGTGATGCTCAGACTCATTTTGCTTTAAGAAACAAAGCGAAGAGTGGTAGCTTATTTCACATTTCAGACCTTCAGAATGCAGATAGAATCTGCTCACATATAAAAAAAAAATGTTCCTTGATTGAGTTGTTTCGTTAGTTGTATGAAATGAGACAAGGAAACGCTTGGGAAACCAGTGAGATTTAGAAGCAGAGAATGAATTCAAAGAGATGATTTGAAGGTTATGTGGTAAAATGCTTGAGTTTCTTCAGCTAATTAGGGCTGCTGGGACTCTTGGAGAATGTGCAGTTTCTAGGTCATATTAAGTTAAAGGAGCTTCTTTAGCCAAGTGAAAAATAAAGCTTGGCTGAACTGGTTTTGCAATGCAGTTATTCTCCCCCTAGGTTATCTATCTTCATTTATTCTTGCCATATATTTAGCAACCAAATAAGACAGAGGCAGAAATCAAAACCACACCTGTTTATTAAAACCTACAGTTCATCTTCCTTTCCCCTCTTAAAGATCCTCTTTTGAACTGTATAACTTCATATATACGTAAGTGCTGCTTAAAATGCAGCTGTTTGGCTGCACTTGATGACGGCTGTTGCTGCTAAATTTCCCATGCTCTGAAAACATGAGCAAAATGTCCAGATGGCCTGATCCTGGGCTCTCTTAAGAAGCTGACCGTCTCAGTAGAGGATGTGACTCAAGATTTCTAAATGGGAAGTTGTTGCTTAAGAATTTTTTTTATTTCTTCTGCTGCAGTTGTGCAGCTTGAGATTGTTCCAGACTCTGGACAGATTCAAATCTGAAGTCGTAGCTGATCCTGCCATCCCATCTTACACAACCATGTACTGCCTTTCTGAGCAACAAGTGGTCATCTTCTTTTGAGCTCCTGCCAAGGCTGGTTCAACCATTCACACCTCTGTCCTCCAGAGAGTTCTTCTGTAGTTATGTAGCAGTGGCATTATCTGGTTTTTGCAGGCATGGCCTGCAGGCAGAGAGAATTCTGGGATGAAAACACTGAAAAAATCTATCCCATTGAATAAAATGCAGTCAGAAAACAGTATTTCAGGCTTTTCTTTTTTTTTTTTTTTAAAAATGCTATGAGAAATATCACTGTTCCTACTTTTGTTCCTTAATCAGGAGGTGAGCAGGCTTTTTTCTGACAGTGGAGTCTTTATTTTCAACTGCTACTGCAGTTTGGCTTTTGGTTTGTGGGTTGTTTTATTTTTCTTGAAGAAATCCAAAATAAAGCTGGCATTTTCACCTTCCATTTGTGTTTCATTCTAGGATTTAGCGAGGAAATGAAAAGAAATTGCTATCTCATAATGAAATGGAAATGTAAATTTGACTTGTAAGCAGGCTTTTTTGGTTTATCTAGAAACTTTACCGAAAGGTGCCCAAATCGTTCCTTTATATTTTGTGAAACAAAATTCTTCGGGCTTTCAACCAACTTCCAGTCTACTTAAGTGGAAACATAGCTCCGAGACGCCGATTTCAGTCTCATGCATTAAGTTGTTGACACTCTTTTTAAATGAAAGCCTTTTTAAAATGGAGGCTTTCTACTTCCTCGGATACCCACCTGAACTATAGGTAGAGTACACAGTGCTCATTTTTGGTGACGTCTGATTTTTGCAGGAGCAGTACCCCCACCTCAAATGTGTCAGCAATGAAGGATGCATTTACTGTCCATTTCTGTAACTTCTGCAGTGATGGCTCCTGTGGGCAGGTAGGACGTGGAGAGGATGTCTCTGTAGGTACAGTCTGGAACATGATACAGGTATTCACACTGTCTTTGCACGCTCTTCCAGAACCTGATCCCTCTTTTCCCTGTGCTGCTTCTCGGTATTTTCAGTGTGAGACAAGGCCTGTAATTACTAAGCCAAATAACTGGGCAGTGACACAGAGATTGGCTAGGATTTAGCTCTGGGTTTCTCTCCAGGAAAAAAGTACACAAGGGAACAAAGGGACAGTCCCCACTATTTCTCCCTTTTTTTTGTGTGTGTACCGCAATGCATGAAAGACAGTTATACCTTTCAGACCTTTTCCTTTTTCTGATAAAAAGCCTCATTTCCAAGAAGACTGGAGTGCAAATTACCTTCTCTATTCAATTACAAAATCTGATCACTGCCTTTTCTTTTTTCACCACTAATAAAAGCTATTGAAGTAAAGCAGTCATCTCTCATTATGGAAAAACAGGCAGTAAGTCACCTTGAGATTAAAATATATATTGCTATACCCTTTCTTGAGAGTGTAGTGTAGTAATTGCTTAAGACAATGACAACAGGGACTGGAGGGAACGTTGTATTGTGTGGAACATTTCCAGGGATAATGGGCAAAATCCTCCATGGGTTTAAATAAGCAAAGCTCCACCAAGGTGCTTTTCTGGCTGATGTAAATTATCATGTCTTCATTGAGGTCAATGGCCCAGCTCCTCCGGCTCTTGTACCTTGGGATATTTCCCTGAAACATAAACTATAATCTTGTCATTTTAGATTAATGTAACAACCCGGGTGCAGTAGATCAGTAACTAATGTTCTAGGCTATGTGTTGAGACATATCTTAGGACAGGATAGGAATTTGGTGTGGCCTTTGCTACCCCTGTAACAGGTGGAAGAATAGCCAAGCAAAGCTGTGCCATATCTTTGGGCTGTCTTGCTGCCTGTCACGGCTGAAGTGGCAAATATATCAAATTAAACCTACTCTTACTCCAGGAAAAGAGAAAAAAAGCAGGATAGGAGTTGTTTCAGAGCAGTAGGGGCTTGAATTTACAAAGCTTTTCTGGTGCTTATGGTTTTGCTGCGGTTCCATTGTGAGAACTCGTGTGATTGATGAAGCAAAGGCTGGCTCCAGTGCTGTGCTGCTGAAGTTTCAAATAAAAAACAAAAACCTTTCCCCTAGAGGGTGACTATTCCTATACTAATAGGAAACAGAAGCCAAGAACAGGTTACGGATAAAGCGTTACAATCAGATAATATTTGAAAACTCAATAGAGCACCTTTCAAAGGTCAGGTTGTCATATATTAAGTATCTATGGAAACACTTCAGAGGTGAGAAAGCTCAAAGTAAAGGTTGAATGTTTAACCCCTGGCTTTAAAAGGTTCTATGTGCATCTTACAAAAGCAGACAGAAAATACATACTGGTACTTCTCATGTGATATACGAAGGAATTTTTTTGTTCTTTTTAATCCATATTCATGCGTATTTTTACCGGTTTCTTTAAATATGAGATACTGTTCCGTTTCAGCAACGTATGTTCTTCATTGCATTTTTGCGTGGCAGAGAACTGTTAGCTTTCAGACTTTACAGATCAGAAGCAGGAGTGACTTGGCTAATTCTAGCAGTGTTAACGCAGACAAACCTGTAAGCAATTCAGCTTGAATTCTGAGATCAAGCACTATAGATTCATATCCAGCCCTCATATCTTACTGTGCATTAACCTTGTCTGCATAATGAGTACTAACGGTTTTGCTTTTCTTTCTTCACAATAAATGCATGAAGAGCCTTCCATAGCAGTATTTTAAAAATTGAAGAGATCAAGCATGAGATTTAAAAACAGCAATCCCTATTCAATTTCTGTGCAGACACACATGTAGTCAGAGTGTAATCATGATATTTACAAATATTATGCTTATGTTTGTGTGGCCTTGAACTCTGGGGCTAATGGTGGGAGGTGTAAGGAAACAGAAGAGAATTTTATTCCCTGGTTGAGGAGACAGCATTAACGGAAATAATTCTGATTAGGACTCTGCCTCAGCTTCTTTCAGCGTCTGCCCAGCGTGATACTAGAGAGCCAGGGTTCTGGTTTATGGTGCTCCCGTGTTGTGGGTAGTCATTTTGAGACTGCCAGCTTCTCATGGTGAACATCTTCTGAAAGTCACGTTCATACTCTGTTGGCCCTAGCCCTTAAAGCAAAGTTGATGACACCACCTGATCTATCTTCTGTGTATGCTCTTTGGAAATAGCTGTCTGATGCCGTCCTGAGTGATGTGCTCTGGGCGATGCTGCGTTGGCAGGGCAGTTGGACTAGACGATCTCTAGAGGTCCCTTCCAACTCTGACAATTCCATGATACAATGGGTCTTCTCTTCGGAGTTTTAGTTGCCAGGTAGGTAGTGAATAGCACAGCTAGAAACATTAGTCCAGGTTACCGTGGCTCTACGAAATTCTGAGCTGAGCTCATGGCCAAGTTTCTGCTGAACTTGGGAAGGAAAACATCAGCTTCTCCTTGGCCTTTGTCTTCTCTTTGCCAGTGCAGCTTTCCTTTTCAGGTGTGTTCCCCCATCTCAGGCAAGAGTGCTGCTTTCATTTAGCGTGCAAGGCAGAAATACTTCTGGTGAAATATACTGATTCTGGAGAAGAAAATGTTTATTTTCCTGTATAGATCTATTGCGTTCTCAGCCTTGTAAAACTGCCAGTTGGAGTCAATCCTGTTTGCAATGCATGTCCTCAATTTTATCCCCACAAAAGATTCTATTTTCCTATTCTGTATCACAAAGCAGCTTATTTTGTGTGGAAGCTGGAATGGGTTCATTGGTTAATGAGTTCTTCTCTCTCCCTATACATAAATATTGGTGTATATATATAGGTACATAGAGTGATACACCCCATTCTGCCTTCATTCTGACTATGAAGGAGAAATTGAGGTAAGGGTGGTCTGGTCCTCTTCATCTGCTGCCAGGAGAGTACATTCATTCCTAAACAAGCAAACGCTGTAGTCGCTTTAAAGCGTATCTTGAGCTCTTTGAAGTTTGTCTGCTACGCCAGTGATTTGAGAAGCAAGCGGACCAGAGCTGATGTCAGCACGTCAAAGAGCCTGCTCCATTTTCACGGTGAAAACTCTATTTGAAGTTCTATGCTTAATGGCGTGGGACTCCATAGACCCCTGAATTGCATGCTGTTATTCCAGATGTGCGCTGTCTCTATAGGAATGCAATTTCACAGTCATTAAACATTTTAAGTTCATCAAGTGCTAATTATAGCAGAGAGCATGACAGCAGAATCTTCAAAGCCCTAGTGAACAGAAAAGCCTATTGATCATTCAATTGATTTTTATTACTTGGTATTGAGCGGCAGGGCTGCCTGCTGCTGTATAAGCTTTGGGTTTTTTTTTTTATACTTTCTGGCTATTATACTAGACTTAAGAAACAACATAGCTCGCACTGATACAGGGCGTTGTTTGAGTGGCACATCACCTGGTGTAGCGTACTGCATCACTGCAGCTCTCCAAAATTCCCATCAGTGCTATTTTCTCTCCTAGAGAAAGTGCCGCTTTTTGGTGGACCTTCCTGCTGGAGCAATATACCCAATGATGGTGTCTCAGAGACTGAAATGAGGCAGCTTCTAGCTTCTGCTGTGCTGATGTCGACTTGCACGAGCTCCGTCGGCTTGGTGAGTTTCCAGCGTGGGAGGGGAAGGAGAGTCTGGTAGTGCGCTGAGACATAGTCACTCATTGCCGTTTTGGCGCTCCTCCTGGGATTTACTGCATGTTGATCCAGGTATTGACTCGCCAGGAGCAGCGATCGATCACAGTATCAAGCCACTCATCTTTGCACAAGAAAATAAGCTGATAAATGGTGTTTGCTCTACTAACTGCCACAAAGCTGCCAGTTTTTGCCAAGCTCCTGGGGGACAGGCAAAAGGGAAGAAGAGGTCCTGCTGTTTCTGTAAGCTGCTTCCTCTTTTGACTTGCTATGGCTGATCTCTCCCCGCTTACACCCTTTTCTTCATCACTTTTCTCCACCCTGTCTTTGTTAGCTGCTGCTTGCAATGGAAAGATAAGAACAGGTACCTACAAACCTGCCAGTTGAGGAATTAAGCGTTCAAGATGAATTTTGATGTTAATGAGCCACGCAGAGCATGCAACGGGCAGCCCCAGAGGATTCGTCAGGGGCTTGTGCCAGATACTTGTTGAAATAATTGGAAAGACTTCCACTGACTTCAGTAAGCTCCCGTTCCCTTCCTAATCGCACCCTCCCATGTTTCTCAGGGACTTGAATCCGGGAAGCTAGATATGCTGTGCTGATGCACCCACAGCTCCCTCATGTTCTTTCTGTGCCACAGCTCTGGAAAACCAGGCTGTATCCCAGCTGTGCTTTGGTCTTCTGGGTATGCCAGTTACACACATCAGGGCCTCAGTTTCCCCATCTGCAAAGATAAAGATAATGATAGCTTCTTCTTTTAAAATAATTCCTGAGGACTTCTCATTTGTTGCACAGAGGAGCTGATTGCTTCCATTGTTAGTTTGGGTGACTGGACAGCGAGAAATGGAGGTGAACAAAAGCAAAATGGATATATTTCATCATCATCAGGGCAGCTACATCGATGATCCTCTGAGAACCTATATGTTGAGGCAGACAAAGATCAGACCACTGTTGGGCCAGCACCAGTTAGCTTCGCTAAATTGTCTCTTTGTTGCAAACAGCCTATATTTAGGATAGGATCTTTGAAAGCTGTCGAGATTGACTGACTGTGATCCTGTTGAAATCAAGTGCCAAAACTCCCTGCGTTAGGAAGGAATGTAGGCTGCTGCAGACTACATGGTTGGACTCGATGATCTCAAAGGTCCCTTCCAACCATGAAGATTCTGTGGTTCTGTCAATGTAATACTCTCTTCAGACCTTTGTGGTAAAGAGCATCCTGAATGCACAATCACTCTTCCCTGTTAAGGATGTCTCTGGTAGCTCCTTCTGTCAGTTGTTTTCTCTAGGAATTCAGGGGAGAGAAAGAAAGAAAAGAAGGAAGTGCATTTAGGATGCAAGGAGACAAAGCCATGTTAAGTTTCATTTACAGAGATGAATTGGGAACAGGTGCTTCACATAACTGAGGGGCGCCATTCTGTGAGAGAGCCCTTGAGAGTCAAGAGAAAGGAATTACAAAGAGCAACAGTATATTCAGAAAGATAACTGTAATCAAGCCCTTTCCATGACTATTAAGGGGAAAAGACAACAACCACAAATGCAATGGAGAGATTAAAATTGACTTTGTAAAAAGCCATTATTTATTTATTTTTTGTTTCTCTGAAATAATTTCAAAACTGAAGGCAGGAATAATTGAAGCATTTACAGAATATATCAATAATACCTCATTATCCAGCTTTGCTTCAATCCACTGATTTCAATTTTCTTTTGAACAAGCACCGTTTATCAGAGGACTTAGCATATGAATGGGGAGGGGAGAAAAATGTAAAATACATGCTCTAGATTTACATGTCTTAGGATGCCAAATAGCCATCAAAACTAATTGTTTCTGAAATGCTTTATAAACCTTATCTTATGTGTTGACCCTAATCAGAGCAATTAATTTCATAATGAATTCTTTCTACACATGCCCTATCTTATTATTATCCTTAGTCTAAATTAATAACATCATGATAATAATTAGTAGATATGAAATTGTCTCTTCACTACTTCTTATAGCATGTGGGCTTGATATAAAAGAACAACAAGAATAACAATTAGAGGAAGACATGTCAGCTGTATTGATTGTTGTGCACCTTAACCCTAGCATCTGCAAAATAGGCTTTATTTAAATGTGAATGTCTTTGATGTTCTCCCTCTACTTCTCCTCCTTTTTATTTCAACACTTTTCCTTCCTGCAAAAGGCAAATGTCTCCCCTTCAAAGCTCCCTACCAAAAGATTAAAGTAGAATTTTATGGCCTTATTCAAAGTGTGCTGATTCCGTATTTTGGAGCAAATGAGCAATAGGGACCTATGGTTTAGAAGAGCCTCGGCGTCTGGAGATCCATCTGTAGTCTCTAAACCCTTCTTGAGGTTTCAGCCTTCCAGAAACCTCAGGAAAAGTGGACATCTTTATACCTTGGACTGTGATATGATGACCTCATTAAGACAAATTAGTTTGAGTGGGGTGCTGCTGTCACAGTGCCAGATCCAGCGCTTGCTCTGCCTCACCTCCTAACCTTGGGAAGGTAGTGTGAGAGGGTAGTGGAAGTACCCATGTTTAGAAGAGCATTAAGGCAGATGTGAAACTACAGCCTTAGCCCTTTTATTGGGCTTTCCTGAATACATTACTGTCTATCTGTCAATTGCAGAAATAAGTCTTCTCCCTTCTCTAAAGGTAAAAATCTTTTTCTACAGGCATGGCTATAAGATACAGTCCCTGTCAGTCCACAGCCCTACCTTTAGGTAGCTCTGTTACAGCCTTAGAATTTCCTCCTTTATTCCAAGTCACTTTTCCAGCCTGTACAGTCACAAGAAAACATGACACGCCTGCATTAACAAATTATTGCCTGAAGCCAACAGCTTGAACAGGGACTGAAACAGGACAAGGCACGTGAAAAAATTGCTTCAGAAAGTTTAATTCGTGCACCTGACTGATGATGTATGGTCTACACCTTTATGGTAATAGGAGAAAAAGGGATCTGTTGTGGGGGTTAGCAGGTTTTTTGGGTTTTGGTTGTTTGTTTGTTTTTTTTTAAAAAGAAAAAGATATAATGATCAAGACTATTGAGCACAAAAGGAGAGTCCTCTCTGAAACAGAAGATGTTAAGTCACTTTGGTTCTTTAGTGCAAGCGGAAGAACTCAACCTTAGCTTCTCATTCTGGAAATTGAAGTTAGAAGAACACATTCCCTTGATGCTATTTCAAAAAGAGATAGCTAACAATTCCCCTGTAAAGAGAGGTATTTTGATGTTTTGCAAAGAAAGCCTGTGCCAGAATCACATTGCTGACAGTCAAGATGAAGGTGCAGCTATCACAGAAATACAGTCCCTTGTGTGTGTTTTTGGTTTTGGTTTTTTTTTTTTCCTAAATCAGTTGTGAACAGCTTTTAAACTATCTTTGTATTTTTTAAAAAAGCATCTGGAAATGCTGCCTCTGTGAGAAAATCTGCGATTCAGTGTGCAGGTTAAAATGTTAAGCAGAAAATGCAGTCTTGATATACAGACTGTGAATGTTTCTTTGTTATTGGCGTGTGACCTAGTCTGAATCCTAGATCATCAAACCAAGTTCTCAGTCCCCTTGTGCTTTGTGCGGCATGCACAGGGAGGAGGGAAGGATTCAACTGCTCTGCACGCACCCAGGGTATATCTGAGATGTACCATCACCTGCCTGATGCACCTTTCATCTCAAAGGTGCAGGCCTTCGAGCAGCAAAACCATGGCGTTGGCCACAAACTTTTAGGATGAATACTTCCACAGGAACAGTGGTAAAGCAATAAATTTCTGGTTTATATATTTTATATATTAACCAATTTTGCCCTGACTACCTCTTCAATCTTCAAAAATGAAGTCAAGGTAATGGGTAATCAAAAAGTCACTTCACAAAGTCTTTAAGTATTTCATTTTTGAAAACGCAAAAAAAAATAGTGTTTCTTCACTTTTCAGGCCAAGAATATTTTCCAAATTCTACTGAAATTTTACATTAATTTGGAAAATAAAATGAAGTTAATTTCCATTGTGTAGAAGTATTCACAAGCTTCTCCTTAAGCTGAGGACAGAAGCTTCTTTGGTGTCGTCACCTATCGTGAGACACTCTGCGGCACAGCAATCTGGAGTCCAGACCTACTTGGTGACAGCATGGACATACTGACCTCTGCAACAGAAGATGGCAACAGAACTTAAAGCAGTATCTGGACCTGGAAAGCAAAATAGATCTTAATGTAAGTAACATTCAGCCCCCAAATTTGCTCCCCCCTTTGTTTTTTAATAACCCTGCACTAGATCGCGTGTTATTTGTGTGATTACATTGGTCCTCTTAAGGCTTTCAGTTCACCTTTGGCTTTGGTTCAGAACATACAGTTCACACAAGTGAAGTTAACTTGACGTGAATGGATTCCTTCTGGTGGCTGGTGGCTGTATGTAGCAACCAAAAGCCCTTTAGTTCTAGTCTGTTTTCCTGTCGGGTGAGATTTAGACATTATCCAAAGCAAATCTCGTGATGTTCAGATAACAGGGACTCATCTTAGCCTCACTTTTACTCAGTTACTGGCAATAATTGCCAGCATTGGCTCTACTACTTGACTTTTGTGCATTGGTGTTGATTTAACCAGCTCAAAGGTCAGATGCTCTTGGGACAGATAGCGTAAAGAGCTCAGGTCCTATTAAGGCACGTAAAATCTGCGAACGTTTTAAATTATAAGATACTAGTCTTTGCTGAAATAACACATCCACATACTTGACAACCCCAGATGTTCTGGTGATTTAATGGTGTGGCACCCTGTGGAGATTCAGGAACTCCACAGCACAGCTTGTGAATGCCTTTGCTCTCTGATCCAGTGATACGAGTAGCTGTACGGTAAAAACGGTGTGCAGAGCTCTCTCTTAATCATACATCAGGAGTGGCATTTGGGATGGTCGCACACTGGAGTATTTTCTAGGTGACCTCCAGGCCTGTAAAATCTGTCAGGCATCCAAAACATCTCTGCAGAGCCCCTTCGGCAAGCAAAGGGGCTGAGGAGATACCAAGTCAGCCCGAGAGCATGTGTTTCTGCTTCAGTTCCACTAGAGTGCAGTTTTGCCACAGCCAAACCCAGAAAAGCAGCTAAAACCTGGGGATGCAGCCTGCAAATTCTCTCGGCATGTGCTTTATCCCACACAGAGTTGTCTCAGCTGAGTTTAGGATGCAAGCTCTGTTACTTGGCTGTGTACAGTTTTTTGAGGTGACCTAATACTAAAGACCTTCTTAAAGTCCTGTTAAAGACCAGGTATTTTATTTAGATTCAAAGTATTGGAACTAGATGAACGCTTAATGTTTGGCGTATGCTCAGTTGTATGTGTTTGAATTGCCTTGCTGAAGCAAAATCTGCTTTAATACAAAATATGGAAGTTGCAGGCAATTTGCCAGAATTGGGTAAGATATGGTCAGCCTTTGAGATTGCACTGAACAGTAAATTATGTTGATCCTTTAATACAGACAGCGCAGCTGCGTTAGTGTATTTTGTATCTGTTCAGTGAGCTCAGAGAAAATTTGAAAAATCAGCTTTGAACTTTCTGTGAAGGAAGAAAACAACCAGTGCCTAAGTGCTGATACTTTATTAAAGAGATGGTTGGTTCTAAGCGTAGACATTTTTTGGTGTTTCTGAATACTGCATCATCAGTTCATGCAGTGCTTTTGTTACCGGTCAAAAACAGCTTTGCCTTCCGTCCTTCAAACAGTTTCAACGGGAGTATTTTTTCCCATGCAAAACTGTTTTCACTGAAACACGCTGATTTGTGCAGCTGTACTGTTTAGAGTATCGCTAAACACGTGCTGTGTCCCATGGTAATGCGGTGATTCAATTTCCCCTTTGAAAAAATATATCTTAGAACCTGCCCTCCTGTGGCCTGACTCACACCATAGTGAAAGTTGTAGAGTCTCCCTCCCTCCCTCACGCACCGAGCCCTCTTGCATCAGTTCTTACCTCCTCTGTGTGCATCACTAAATACTCATTACAAGTTCCAGAGGAGCAGAAGAGAGGAGTACTCTGTAGAGAAAGCTTGTACAGAAGCTCAGGTAGTACACAAACAAGTCTCTTACAGGCAACTGAAAGACACTGAGCAGGAAAATGAAGGGAAAATAGTTTAACTTTAGCTGTCTTTCCCAACTGCAGGAATGAATGACTGGTCAAACTGCACGAGATAGATGTGACTGTTAAGAAATGTTAGTTCATCTAGAGAACAAGTCCTGTGAGGAGAGGCTGAGGGAACTGGGAATGTTTAGTTTGGAGAAGAGGAGGCTGAGGGGAGACCTCCTTGCCCTCTACAGCTCCCTGACAGGAGGGTGTAGAGAGGTGGGGGTTGGCCTCTTCTCCCAAGGGAATCATGACAGGAGCAGAGGAAATGGTCTGAAGTTGGGGCAGGGGAGGTTTAGATGAGATCTGAGGAAGAATGACTTTCCTGAGAGGGTGGTCAGGCCCTGGAACGGCCTGCCCAGGGAGGTGGTGGAGTCCCCATCCCTGGAGGGATTTAAGAAACGTGTAGAGGTGGCACTTGAGGGCATGCTCTAGTGCCTGAGATTGTTGGGTTTTGTTTGTTTGTGGGGTGGTTTTTTTGGTTTGGTGGGGTTTTGGGGTTTTTTTGTTCTTGTTTTGGGTTGGTTTTTTTTTTGTGGTTGGACTCGATGATCGCAAAGGTCCCTTCCAACCATGCGGATTCTGTAAAGCCATCTCCAGGCGGGTAAGAAACGTGTAGAGGTGGCACTTCAGGGCATGCTCTAGTGCCCGAGATTGTGGGGGTGTTTTGTGGGTGTGTATATGGTTGGAGTCAGTGATCTCAGAGGTCCTTTCCAACCATGAAGATTCTGTGATTCTGTGATCTGTAGTGAGTCAAGGGCTTTTAATTCATTTCACCTGGGCTTGTCAGGATGTTCAAAGAGACGTAACAAACACTAAAATAACTGTAGTGGTTTTCAATTCAAAAAAAATAAAGGGCCTACAACTTTCACGGAAGCTACAAACCCTGTGTCTTTAACCAGCTCTAAAACATTGTAACTTATGAATTTTCTATGAAATAATAATTATGAAAGCGCTTATAGGAATGTCGGGGAAATTGTTTTTCAGCTGCTTCTACTGGGGAGCGTTAGCTTTGTGGTGGTACTAGCCACACTTGTCAAGCAATTTTGCTGCAAGCAGACTGTCAAGAACCGGGTATTTCATGAAAGCACTTGAATTGTCCTCACTTGCACCATTGCCTTCTCATTACTTACGTTGCGTTCTGATAGATCCTCTTCCAAACTGTTTGACCAAGTGAAACAGAACCAGTGAAAGCAAAACCTGCTTCTATAATAAATAGTAGCTTTCCTTATGCCTCCTAACAACGTTTTGCCCTTACCAAGAAAGGACTTGTGATTGTGACATTCATGATACCCCAGACGTACTACTGCTGGGTTTAGTTTGTGTACCTAATTAAAGCTGGAATGGCTCACGGCTCACTGCAGCTTTCCATGACTTGAAGCCTCTTGACATTATTTATGCGACTGCTAAGTGACACAGAAACACATCCGAGGGAGAAACAGAGAGGAACAAATGGCTGAAGAAAGGTCAGGGCAATACCACTTGGCTGTTTCCTAGAAATGGGAAGAGAAATTCTGCTCCTATTGAACCCCTCCTTTTCTGTTCTTTGTTAGCAAAATTAGTTTATGGGTTGTGACATTGAGGGCTTAATTTTCCTTTTATTGCTTTGGAGGGCCACAAATACACGCAAAGCAATAAAGTAGAAATATGAATGTAGACATTCTCTTTTAAATGTGCCAGCAATTGGCTGTCAAACATACAGCATCGTTTCTCTTTGTGCTTTATGCTGCAGACACTCTCAGATCAGGGCAAGACACTTAAACGTACTCCGCGTGTTTCAGGAACATCTGTTGGCTTATCATCATCTGAGAACAAATTTGCCAACCCCCATCAGAAATGCCACTAATACATGCTTACAGCGAGAGTCCAGGCATGTAGCAGTAGCTTAGTATTGTGTTGAAGCCAGGGTGGGGTTTTTTTTGTCACGCCTCTGAAATCTAGTATGCAGGGAAAGGTCTACAGCCTGATCAGTGGTACAGAATGGGTTTTGTAAGAGCAGCGATGTAATGGATGAGCAGGTTCAAAGCAAATGTAAGGAAACGCTTTCTCGTACAACATGGAGTTAATCTGCGGAACTTTTCAGCATAGGATGGTGTGGATGCTTACAAAGAGCTTACAAAGGTTAAAAAAGTGACTGAATAAATTCAGGAAAAATCGAAAAATCACTGGAGAGTGCTAATCCCCATCACCACATCCCAATCACGGGGCCTTACATCTTGCTTTGCTGTAAGCTTCAGTGTACCAGGGAAATACCAATTTAATCTCGCTTTGGTCTTGTCCTTGTACGTAGGCATCTGCTCTTCGCCACTCTCTAAACCAGTCCAAAATCAAGTAGAGGTTTTTGCATTGCAGAGAGCAAGAAATTTCACAGATGCTTATTCTGCAGTTAGCTCCTTAAAAGTAAGCAAACACTCATGCCACTTAGCATCATTTCAGATGTCAGGAAATCTTCATATAAACTGCAAATATTACTGAGTCAGGCCCCGGGCTGATTATTTATTTCAGCATAGCATGCCATTTCCTTTAAAATCAAAACCACATCAATATGAGATATTTTCTTGATATTTTGTGGGCTCAAATATTGCAGTGACACAGGAGTTTTCCAATCTGAGGAAAAATTCCACTCAAAATATCCTCCCTGTCCCAAAGGTTTCTAGCTTTTAACTCTACCTTGTCAGATATGGGGCTTTTATGTATGTTGGCATGTTTGCACTAGGTTGATATCAAGCAAACAGAGACTGTGACAAAAGAGCTTAATTTTTTAGAAGCCCATTATGAAAACGTAGATCAAGAAAAAAAACCAAAACAGTATTCTAAGTATCTCCAGCCAGAAACACAATAAAATGAGGTTTTGAAGGGCAAAGTGAGAGTATAAATTAAAATCAGGAGAGAAGAGAGACTGAAGGGAAGGAAAAGCATTCAGATGAGGATAGAGATGTGCTAAAAAAAAGGAACCCACGCATAAAAAATCATGCCATGAAGAAAAGGCCGATGGCCGTGCTGATAGACTGATGGTTTTGTGGGGCAGAGATGGGACTATGTTACACTTCACAGCCCCGACTTGACCTAGGCTGACTGACAGTCTTTCTTTCCCACTTCCCAACCATTAACGATTTAATTTGGTTCATTCTGCCTTTATTCTCTCCTGAGCGTTCATTTCTTCTTATTTAGAAAAATGCCATATATCCTGTAAGGGCATCGTGAAAAGGTTTGTGTGCAATTTTGGTTTAAAACACAAAGCAATCCAGAGTCTGACTGTCCATCTCCTTTCCATTTCTAATTTGCACAATAGGTGGATTGTTTTTAGCAGTGAACTGACTTTGCCATACACGTTTTTTGCAGGACATGAAGTAGTTTTGAGTAGTTGATTATAGTGTGTCTTCTGTCTGATAGAAAATGTGTGCTGTGTAAGCCAAATGCAATTTGAAAATAGTGTGCTTAGACGTATACATTTTTGGTCAAGATATTTTGATCTATATGTTACGCTGTGTCAACTTGCAAAGGTTCCAAACCAGAAGAGGGCTTCATCGTGCTAAAATGTCCTTGATGTAATTCAGTTCCTAGATAATCTTTAAACTTTAGCAAGAGCTGTGTACAGCTAGCGCTGAGCCCTAATAAGTCTAATCTGTTGAGTGAGATCTTTCAAAGGCAATCGTTCTGTTAAAAGGTGTGAAGCTCTCATGAAAACATGCCCACTCATATCAGCTGATACCCATGGATTTTTGTCAGACCTTGAGAATGCAAACAAGGAAAGCAAAGCATTGGAACCTATTCATAATTTAATTCCGTCCTTGGTACTCTGTGCATATTTAGGATATAACTTTTTATTATAATGCTGTGGTTTTGATTGGAATAGTAAGACTTTCTCTGAAGTATGGAAAAAGGTATTCACCTTTGGCAAGATAGATTCCAAACTCAAACAACTTGGTCTTCGTGGTGCACAATGTAAATCCTAAATCAACAGAGCAGTAGCATCCTTGCTGGCTTTGTAGATGTGGTCAAGAAGTGGGTTTTAACTGACAGCACATTGTGGATGAGTAATACAGAGAGCACTGGTTGTCTGATCTTTCCAACATCAACTCTAAAATCCTGAGGCTCTGGCCAGCCTAACTCCCCCCGGGGAGAGAAGGGCAACGGAGCTGGTGAGGGGTCTGAAGAGTAAGTCTTATGAGGGGAGGCTGAGGGAGCTGGGGGTGTTCAGCTTGGAGAAAAGGAGGCTGAGGGGAGACCTTCTCGCTCTCTCCAACTCCCTGAAAGGAGGGTGTAGCCAGGGGGGGTCGGTCTCTTCTCCCAAGTCACAGGCGATGGGACAAGAGGAAACGGCCTCAAGTTGCATGAGGGGAGGGTCAGCTTGGAGATTAGGAAAAATTTTGACATGGAAAGGGTTATTAAGCCTTGGAATGGGCTGCCCAGGGAAGGGGTTGAGGCACCATCCCTGGAGGTGTTCAGAAGATGGGTTGACACAGTGCTTAAAGACACGGTTTAGTGATGTGGGGTGAGTTTTTTTGGTATGGTTTTATTTTGCTTTTTTATCAGAGTTAGGTTGATGGTTGGACTAGATGATCTTAAAGGCCCCTTCCAACCTACACTATTCTATGATTGTATGATTTATATGTTTCTACTTTTGTTGTGAAACAAACATCGGATTTCAGATAAGCAGTTAGCTTCTGCCTTAATCATCCGAAACAAAATATTCAGATTTAAACTTATACACACTGTAAAAAACCAACCCCAAACATGCAGAACAACTAAACAGGAGTGCCTTCAAATGAAAACAAGGGGAAAATTCTGATGGGATTTTCCAAGTCAGTTATCTTTGATGTAGCCCTTCTGTGAATCACATCAACAAAATTAACACTGATTTCGGCGGAACAGACCTCTTGGTTAGTGCTGAGCAATTATAACCCCTGCTGCACACGTGAGCACATTCTGCCAGTTACATTTAACCCGAGCACACAACTTGGGCTCCTCCAGCAGGAGCTGTTGGTGCATGTAGCTGTCAGAGTCTTCATCTCCTAGCCTGACAGTCTAGTTTAATTCTTAGAAAGCCACTGGAAAATCACGGAATCACATGGGGTTGGAAGGGACCTCTGGAGATCATCTAGGCCAACCCCCTGCCAAAGCAGGTCCACCCAGAGCCAATTGTACAGGAACATGTCCAGGTGGGTTTGGAAGGTCTCCAGAGAAGGAGACTCCACCACCTCCCTGGGCAGCCTCTTCCAGGGCTCTGCCACCCTCACAGGAAAGAAGTTCCTCCTCATGTTTAGGTGGAACTTCTTATCTTCAAGTTTGTGCCCATTTCCTCTTGTCCTGTCCCTGGGCACCACTGAAAAAAGACCGGCCCCATCCTCCTGACACCCTCCCTTTAAGTATTTCTAAGCATTGATCAGATCCCCCCTCAGCCTTCTCTTCTCCAGACTAAAAAGACCTTACCGAGCTCTGTACCTGAATGGGGTGTGTAGAGAGGCAGGGGTTGGTCTTGTCTCCCAAGTCACAGGAGACAGGACAAGAGGAAATGGCCTCAAGTTGCGCCAGGGGAGGTTTAGACTGGATATTAGGAAACATTTCTTCACTGAAAGGGCTATCAAGCATTGGAATAGGCTGCCCAGGGAAGTGGTTGAGGCACCATCCCTGGAGGTGTTCAAAAGACAGGTAGACATGGTCCTCAGGAATATGATTTAGTAATTTTTATTTGCTATTTCTTATTTATTTTTTTTGTCAGAGTTAGGTTGATGGTTGGACTAGATGATCTTTAAGGTCCCTTCCAACCTAGACGATTCTATGATTCTATGACCCAAGTCCCTCAGCCTCTCCTCGTAAGGGAGGTGCTCCAGGCCCCTCATCTTCTTTGTAGCCCTCTGCTGTCCCCTCTCCAGGAGTTGCCTGTCCTTCTTGAACTGGGGAGAGAAGAAAACAAGCCGTGAATGAAGTTGCATGGCTCATTGGTATCACCAGGAATTGATTAAGGATTTTAAGCACACATGTGCTTGTGTAGGACTTAGGGGAGCCAGTCACTCCGTATTTCTGAAGCGGGGGGACAGTGTTTGTTAGGATTTCCCATACCAGGGGGTTGGTAATGCAGCACTCCCAACTGACTGCTGTAGGCATATGGTCCCTTCAGCCCTTTATACAGTAGTTTACACTGCCTTAAAAGGCATAACATCTGCATGTATTACAGCAATATCCAGAAGGAAAAACCCACTGCACGCTATACAGTTCACATTTAGCAAAACCCTTGCCTTGGTGCTGGTGGCAATTCCTTTGACAGCAATGCCATTTGTGGCATTTATTGTGCATTTATTTGCAAATCAAAACTCTTTGCATTCTCTCTCACTTCTCTTCAACTTGCATGCACTTGCAGTTAACTGCAGGGAGACTACCCATTTCTTCCCAACAAGATCTCTCTGTTTTGTAGGAAACACAGAATTAATTTTTGTTTTGTTTCCAGATCTACCACCCTGTTCTCTAAACACCAGGAGACACACGGGTGTTGAGAGTTGCTGCCACAAACCAAGTTACACTCCAGCTTCCTTGACTAGGAAGGCTGTTGGTGAGCTGAGTCCTGGGTCTGCTGGTCCAGGTGAGAAATATTTCATTTATCCTGAGCTGTGGGACCAGTTAGTAGCCGATATAGTTGCCCTACTCCCAGGCTGGTGTCTGCTCTGTAAGGCAGGAGCTCCGATTCTGAAAGGTATGTGGGCTATAAAACGACCTGTAGGTACCATGTTCCCAGTATGGAGAGCCCTTGTTTGTTGACTCTGTGGCCGAGCTTCTGAGAGAACTTTATAGTACAACCCTTCTGCCCCTTCTGAATGCTTTGCAGTGTGAAGAGGCTTGTTCAGAACTGCTCTGGTGGCTGCTGTCATCCGCCGTATCGCCAAGGGGTAAAGCACTTGGCGGGATGCAGTAGACATGCCTTCTACTCGTTGCTGTAGAGAGAAGAGGAGGGCTTGGAAAAGATACTTTATTTAAGCACATCTGTGAGATAAGTACCTTCTCAGTAAAGCCCATTGACATCTCCTCATGAGAAGAGCTAGGTATTAGTATTATTAAATAAGGCTTAAAGCCTTTGGCTCTTTCTTGTTTCCAGTTGCTTGAGCATTAATATGTTCATCTGATGGGAAACTCACCTGTGGTTTCCCCTGCATGAGACCTATATTAAGTTCTCCTAGGTAGATTCATAAAACATCCCTCATAATCCCCATTTATTTCAAGCCGTTTTGCTGCTCTGAATAGCACAGTACCTCACAAAGAACATTTTCTTTCATTCAAAAACCATTTGCATTTTATTTGTGCCTCAGAGGAAGAACAATCCAAGCTGATTACAATCCACAGGCACTGTACGTAATGAAAAATTAATTGCATCAATCTTTTTGCCGTAGTGGCCTTAACAACTCATTTTCAACCGGTCATTTCTCCACCTGCTCACCAAGGCCCAAGCAGCTGAAGCGAGCGCGTCTCTGACACTGACTGAATACCAATGAAGCTAAGGTCACCTAAGCGTCAAGCGAGTGGGAGAACAGCACCCAGCAAAAGATGTCAGCGTGTTGGACCGGGCGGCAATCACCGCGTGATAGGAACCAAGTAAGTACCCGGAGCACAAATCTCAGCGAACGCGTATTGACACGTACCTGAATGCAAGAAGGAAAGTTTGCGAAGGGAGAGAAGGATGTGTCTAAATCCGAACGGCAAACAAAGGTTGTTCCGGCTGCCTTCCTCAGAGCTGTCATTTGGCAAGCGTTGGCGGTGGCCGTAAATCAAAATTGGCATGCTGGCTCCGACGCTAGCGATTTGTTCTGCCAGGTGAAGCGCTCTTGCAGAATGCGTGCTCACCAAGACGTGTTTTTTTTCTTTCTACAATCAAAGTTGCTAAACTACAAAGGAAAAGTTACCATTAAAAAGCAATACTTTTACAAAGAAAGAAAAAAAAAAGGGGGGTGTGGGAGGGTGGTGTGGAGCCTGCTGCCTGCCTGCATCTATAACCCTGCAGGGGAGTGATTTTCATCCCGTGCCTGCGCTAAAATTGTTCTTCAGGTGCAATTCAGTGCGAGCAGTATCTAAAGGCATTTTATGTGCAGGGAAAGTTAGTGTATTGCATGTTGAACACTGAAAAATCACCAGAGCTGGTGAAAGAGTGGAATTGCGTGATACTGAATTGAATTTTGGCTTGAATTTTCCAACTTCTCTTATAATTTGGTCAGAGCCCCAAGATAGGTCTAGGGGATGCCTGAATTTCAGCCGTCTCTTAGAGTTTAGTCATCAACCACATAGCTGTTCAAGGAATTCCTCTGTTTATATTTCACCACAATTTCAGATTGGTTTAGGATGAGAAAAGTCTCATGTTTCTGCAGCCAGGTTTTCTTTTTCTGCTTAGGTGTATGCACGTTCTCCAAAGTAAACAGACCTGGGCTTTTGAAGGAGGATATTTTATCTATAGGAGATCCAACACAACACATAGGAACTTTAAAAAAAAATAGAGCACAACATTCTTGAAAATATGCTGTAGCTCCCTGTGTAGCAGAAGAATTTAAATTGAATTTTTTTTAATTGATTGTAATCATTACTTTTAATTTTCCTCTAGAAAGTGCTTGCTACAGTTCGATAATGGAGGGAGGAAACAGCTGGTCTGCACATTTGTGAGTGAGCAGCTTTTAATAAGGTAATATGTTCATTTTCTAGGTGTCAAGAATTACAAATTTATACCAGGTCAAATTAATGCACATGTTTTCACACAGCACAGTTAAGAGCTCCATAAACGAGCGCTGTTGTATTTGGAGTGCTTGTGGAACATCTCTGCCTGCAGGAATGAGAGGAGAGCCGCTGTGTTACGGAGGTGCAGCCTTTTAGAACAGAAGTGACAGGTCACATCTAACCCACACCTCAGTATTTCCCCCCAAAAATCAAACCCAACATAAAGCTGCTGTCCATAAAAAATGTGGCTATGTCTGGTGCACGAGCCCCAGGCTTGCGTCCTTCTCCTACTACAAAGTGCCCTGTAGTGTTTCAGTGATATGAATAAAAAATATTTTTCCTTCGTTTGCCAAGGCAGCAGTATGATATTATGTTTGTAGTGTAGCTAAAAAACAGATATCAAATTCTATTAAACTTTGGGCTCGACTTTCTTCTTCTTCCCAAAACCAAATAGTAAATATTGACTGAAGTTGGTTTATCAATATTTATCTCGAGGGGAAAATAAATCTTCCTGTTTGCAAAACTATAAAGCCAATTTTATTAGGGAGAGAGATTACTGAAATGGTAAGTTTCCCAATAATAATTTCAGTGCCTTTCAGCAAACAGAGGACATTAAAAAGGAATGATCAGCTAGGGAATATCCACAGCTGACTCCCAGAGGCAACTGGGTACTAAGACCAGGCCCAAACTAAGCCCAACAAATAGATCCTTCTGCTTTTAGACACAGTGACATTTTCAAAGGTGTCCCCTGAACTTCCCATTTAGAGGGGAAGTTGGAAAATCAGGGGAGGATTGGTGCCAGCCAACTTGCCCTTCACTAAGGGCAAATCATGCCTGACAAATTTGGTGGCCTTCTACAACAAGGTTACAGCGTTGGTGGATAAGGGAAGAGCAACTGACATCATCAACCTGGACTCATGCAAAGCATTTCACACTGTCCCACACAACATCCATCTCTCTAAATTGGAGAGATGGATTTGACCAATGGACCACTCGGTGCACAAGGATGACCAGACTCAAAGGTCTAAGGTCTGGATGGCCACACTCAAAGAGTTGCAGTCAATGACTTGATGTCCAAGTGGCAACTAGTGACGAGTGGCGTTCCTTGGATTGGTACTGGGACCAGTACTGTTTAACATTTTTGTTGGAGACATGGACAGTGGGATTGAGAGCACCCTCAGCAAGTTTGCAAGAGGCACCAAGCTATGTGGTATGGTTGACCCACTGGAAGGAAGGGGTGCCAGGACAGGCTTGAGAGGTGGGCCCATGCCAACCAAGGTCCTGCATGTGGGTTGGGGCAATCCCAAGCACAAATACAGGCTGGGCAGAGAATGGATTGAGAGCAGTCCTGAGGAGAAGGACTTGGGGGTGTTGGTGGACAAGAAGCTCAACGTGAGCCGGCAGTGTGCACTGGCAGCCCAGAAAGCCAAGAAGTGTGGCCAGCAGGTCGAGGGAGGTGATTCTGCCCCTCTGCTTCACTCAGGTCAGACCCCACCTGGAGTACTGCGTCCAGTTTTGGGGACTGCAACAGAAGAAGGACATGGACCTGTTGGAACAGGTCCAGAGGAAGGCCATGAAGATGATCAGAGGGTTGGAGCTTCTTTCCTATGAGGACAGGCTGAGAGAATTGGGAGTGTTCAGCCTGGAGAAGAGAAGGCTCCAGGGAGACCTTAGAACACCTTTCCAGTACCTACAGGAGAGATGGGGAGGGACTTTTTATCAGGGAGTGTAGCGATAGAACGAAGGGTAGTGGTTTTAAACTGAAAGAGGGGAGATTTAGATTAGATCTTAGGAAGAAAACCTTTCCTGTGAGGGTGGTGAGGCACTGGAACAGGTTGCCCAGGGACGTTGTGGCTTCCCCATCCCTGGAGGTGTTCAAGGCCAGGTTGGATGTGGGTTTGAGAACCTGATCTAGTGGGAGACGTCCCTGCCCGTGGCAGGGGGGTCAAAACTAGATGATTTTTAAGGTCCCTTCCAAATCTAACCGTTCTATAACTCTAAGGTGATGATGCACTTGAACTGCATGGTTTGGGCACCTGTGTCCCAGCCAGGAGAGAGGAGATATCTTGGGTGCAGGATGTGATGCCACTCACACCTAGCAGACATTTACCTTTTAGGGTGAATGCAAGGAGAGATGTGCAAGGAGACCACGGGCTTGTGAAGGAAAGGGAGGATGGGGAAGGCCTAACTTATGTGGGTGGTGAAAGAAATTTACTTGTCAGTCCAGAGAGATCAAAGAGGGACAGAGAGGTGTAAGACAGGAATAGAAATAGATACACAACCTGCACAACTGTAACTGGAGAGAAAGCAACTGTCCTTGTGCAGCTAATGAGACATGAGCTGGTGCTTCTGACAACACAGGGAGGAGGTGATGCCACCAGGACCAAAGGCACCCTGACATCATCAGTGAACAGAGCACGTGTAGTGGTCGAGGGACATGGGCTAGAGCTCCCTGGCCTGGCATGCTAGGGACAGTGAGTAGGGGTTTCAGAAAACCTTACCAAGCTTCTAATTTCAGCTGTTGTTTTCCTTTCTTTTCTACATAGCTCTGCTCTTTGTCTCTTTGCCTGTGCACGAAGGCTTAGTTCATTGATACGTGTAAGGGGAAGGTCAGAGTCAGCCCTGAATTTGCTGACCCTTGGCTAGAGGAAGGAAGTTGTGGCACTGAACTGGATGCAGATACTGCCTTGTACTTACTGAGGTTGGACCAGGATTTTGCTACTACATGTTTTTTGAGAGTCCACCCAAGAACAGAACAAGTTCTCCTCTTTCTTTCACCCTCTCGCTGGAAAATCCCATTACTCTCAGCTGTAGAGATCGGCTTCTGCTTTCTCCCTACTCTTCCACTCCTTGCACAGCGAGGAGAAAAAAAAAAAAAAAGATTGTCTCGAGACCAATAAATGAAGAGTTCTGCCAAAATGATTTAATACTGAGTGTATAAAGTGTCAATTATTAAATGTTCCATACCTAGTGATAAGGAAAGGAGGAGATGGATTACCATTTCAGTGACACATTGCAAAATACGCTTAGCTGAGATGAATACATGAATTGTCAGGTTAGAAATGACTTCATTAGGTAAGATAAGAGAATGTGGAAAGGTGCAAAACATAATCCTGTGTGGGGCAGGAAGAGTTATTGCATAAAACAACTGCAACTAATGGTTTTAACAAGCTGATTCTAAACTATGAGCTTTGAATTATTTCCTGTTGACCTTCAGGAAAGTGCTTGAGTATCAAGATAATTTGAGGGGCTCCAAAAGCAATGTTGAAACCTGCTTAGTCTTCAAGTCTCACTGAAATATGTGCATCTAGGAGAAGGGGTTATAGGAGGGCAGCTATATCCTTAAGAAATATTTTGGTTTTGGAAATTTTCTTGAATCTTTATATGAACTGAAAGGTGAGAGGGATTAATGGGATCGCTGCCAGCCTATGTCAAAAACCAACATGTGGTTGTCATCCTAAGATGTTAAGGTGGGGTGATTAGCTGGTGTCCCTCGTTCTCTGTGTCATCATGAGAATGATGACCATGGGATAAAAGCCCTGAATGCTGAACAGACTCTTTGCACGCACACATCCTAGTATTTGTGAATGCGTGGCACGAGAGTGCCAGTGGGAGTTACTTTCCCTTCCTATAAGGTCTTCCACTGACCTTTCCTGCGTTGTTGCTGCAGTACTGCAACATGACTTCCTATGTCTTATGCATGTGTGTGTGAAGTACAGGTAACAGAAGAAGTCTGCAGCTCTGTTAGGTGCTGGGATGGTACACTGGCTGGAGACATCCTCCTGACTCCACTGAACGGAGAAGGTTTGTGTCTTAAGAAATCTGGATTTGTCCCCCAACCTTCTTTCTGCAGCAGTTGTTAGGAAAGGCAGCTGGGGTCACCTTTCCTCCAGGTAGACTGTTGAATTACAGGCTTTTGGTTTCCTCATTGCCTCCAGAGTTCTCACCCAATTTCCTCTCCTAGAGAACACACTGACTTTCCAAAATGCTTCCATTTATCAAACTCGGTATCTTAAGGTTTGGTCTAAGAAGGATATCCAGACCCAGGAACAACGCCTCAGAGATGTGTGCTTCATTTCAAAAGAAGAAAAAGAAAGCAACATAATCCAATTCTTTGTCCTTGTGCCATTGTTAATCTGCATTAAGAGGATTGAACTGGCAGGATCTGCATAAATTGCTACTGGAGAGAGGACAGAAAGAATAGGTAGAAGAAAAAGCACGTAGCAAAATGAGAATGAATATTCCAGTGAAAGAGGTACCAACTGAAGGGGAGGAGCTTTTAAACCCAATGTTGTACAAGGAAGCAATGTTAGCATTGCATATTGTACAGAAGAGTTGCCTTAAGGCTATGTTCTACCACAGCAGCATTTATCTTCGTGAGTGAGCGGACAGAGGGACAACTGCCAAGAGGAATAGCCACGAGTTGCTCTGCGTTTCTCTGCTAGCAATGACAAGTGGCATAAGGGAGATCCATCATCACCCTCTACGTTGCTCTCCAAGATGGAAGGTGTTTCATACAGCAGCTGGAGGGGATGGAAGATTGTTGGAAAGGTGATCATGCAGGATCCTAACAGCTAAAGGTTGTAAGGATTTTCCCCAAATAGAGGAGCTTGTTGAGGTGCACAGTTAGAACTCCATGAAGGTCCAGAGTGCTCAACCTCTTAACGCAGGCGCCAAATGTGGTGCTGGAGAGTAACACTGCTGGGTTTCTATCTATGAATATCATACAACTTAGGAAGGTTATTTCAATGTCTGGTATTCTTAAAAAGCAACTGCAAAAGCCTTTTCTGGTCCAAGTATGGACCTGAGGTGAATCTCCAGTAAGGAATACCTTGGAAGTTAAAAAAATTAAAAATCTCATCTTCTATAATCATACTTTTTTGTATCTTTTTCTCCTCTCTGTGTCCTCTCCTAGGTAGACTCACTGCTTGTATTTTCAAACTTTCTCATCAGATTGAATTCTTAATTTCTGTAATGTAAAAGTAATTTCTTATAATACTTTCACACATCTATCGCTGTGGGATGATCTATGAGTTCTCAGCAATGTGGCCCAAGTCAATGCCAGGCTTAAGCTGTACCAAAGGATAGAAAGAGTCTAATAGAGAATTAAAAGGTGGGGGTTTTTTGTGATAGAAGGGTGAGGATAGTGGGGGGAATATTGTGCAGAAAAAGCTCTGGGGAATTATTTAATGCCATGCCTGTAGATCGAGGGTTTTAATAAAATAAAAAGAGCAAAGAGAAGACTATGTGCACTCTGATGATGGATGAATATGCCTGCTTCGGTACTTCTGGGATGGATTAAGCTATTGAAAAAGCATTCAACATTGGCTAAAGAACTGTAATATATGTGAAATTCCACAGTTAATGCATCATTAAATAATTTGCTGCAACTGATTTATAGGTGCAATATACTACACTGTGTCAAGCCATGTGGGATTATAAATGGTATCACAAAAATATACTATTGAAACTTTTGTTCTAATCAGTCTTTTGAGTTTTAGTAGAACATAGTTCTGCAGAATGGAATTGTCCTATTGATCCTGATAGAGTAATAGGTAAAAGCTTCATGCTACGTATATTTTAAGGCTTTTTTTTAAGCAATCTGGGTTGTGGTCCAGTGAATCAGGCACTGGACTGTGACTTGTGGGACCCACGCTCTGGTTCTTGCTCTGTCATTGAAACTCTAAGCTGCTGATCTTAGTTCCTCCAGGCTGAGAGCTGAAATGCTGCCTTTGAAATATGTGCTTCCTCTTCCCAAGGGCACCATCCAGGATCCCAACACCTGCCAGCATATATTGGGTGCATAGTGGCAGGGATGGGGAGAAGATCTCTCTCAGAAAGGGAGATACCCATCAACCTATGAATACAACCTTCGCGGACTTTGGGTGACTTACTGTATCCAGTGGACATCTTCCCACTCCCCACATTGACTGTTTGGAAGACAAACGCTTCTTCCCTCTCTTCCGAAAAGAGTTATTTTCTTTTCAAGTATATTCAGGGGAAAAATCAACACACGCACAGCCCCCACCCCATTACTGCTCCTATTCAGTGGTTAAATTCTTACCAGAAGAAGCAAATGGGCTCAGTTCAGTTCTGATCTTTCCCAAAATGTTCTTCCCCTTGTCCTTCTGCCCTCCACTTTCCAGGATGTGCCTAACCTCAGGGTTGCAGGGTCTTGCTAAGCCGCGTTTACTGAAAGACTGTTCTCACTTATAGAAAATAATGATTTACTGGGCCAGGTAAGGAGAAGAATAGTTTGACCTTGGCAGACTGGTGGTGGGACATCCAATTGAAGGAATTCCTCTCTCCTAGTCCCTATAGGACTGCGTTTGTACTTTGCAAAGTCCCTTTTGGGACCAACACAGAGAGCCCTGATGGTGGTGGGTGCATTTAGATGCTACCATAACACTAATGCATGAGCTAATTGTAATTAGGAATTTAACCCCTTTAAACTTTTGTTCTGCGCTGTTTGCAAACAAGACCAATTTTTTTCCTTCTCTCTAAATTATTAAGCAGGTATTTTCTGCACCTATATTTCAGCCTAGAGGAAATAATTTCTAAGACTCATTTGAATCTGTTGTTCATACTGTGTGATTGGCCATGCTGTAATTAAAATCTGTATTCTTTCACATTTTGTCAGAGTCCAGAGTGCACCAGTGGGCTCTGATTACCCAAAGAGACCTCACCTGGGACCTCCATGCTCGCTGTCTGCTCGTGGACCAGGAGCTCCATTTAATCTCAAGCCCAGGCCTTCAGTCTTGGCCTGGGCAAAGCTGCAGGTGTACGTGTTCCAGTTGTGTTCCCAGGTTGTTGCTCAGGATTCCTGGGTTGACAGTGGGCCTGACTTATTACTTTCCCAGACAGTTGCTGGACTGTTGACAGAAGCTGTTGCTGCCACCGCTCTGCCTGGGCTGCCCAGCTGCGACCGTGCTGTGTCGGTGAGGTCACCGCGCTGCTCGTGTTGTGGCCGCCCTCAGCTCCCAGCTTGCCTTCCCTTGAGAAGTCAACCAACCCTTGCAGTTCCCTGATAACGTGTAACTTTTACTGGAGTAATGCTGAGGGAAGTGTTTAATACAAAACATCAAAAAGAGTCTCTCCCTGCCTTGGTTAAAGGCAGCATTTTGAGGTGCTAAGAGTGCTTGGAAGTCTCTTTTAGCAGTGATTTTGGCATTTCGGAGAAGAGGGTAGTACATAATTTGAATAAAACTTTACATTTCTAAGTGCCTGACTGCAAAAATGTTTGTAAGGGGTGATTAGTGAGAAGTCTTAAGTTTAATAAGTAGGAGGTGTCATTAACACAGCTTAAACTGTAGAAGGAAGAGCTTCAGTGAGAAGGATCAGGATCTGTATCTCCTGTGTGGGTTGTTAATACCAATCGAAACCAGACTTGGAAGATCAGTTGTTTAAAAATCATCTTTAAGGTCATTTTTACCCTTTAAGGGTAAAAATCATTTAAGGGTAATGATCATTTAAAGGTAATCAATTAAGGGTAATCATTTGAGATGGAGATATAACTCTCTTAACATTTGGGTGACATAAAAACTTCTGTCTAGAGGTCAAGAAGTCTTACTTGAAGTCTAAGGGCAAGATTTCCAAACGCATCAGAGTTGCATAGCACCCATGTCCCTTTGAGAGCTGACGGAAAGGGTGCTAGGAAAAAAAAATGGTATTCCGCTGGCAAAGGCAAGGTGGACCCTAAAATGTTAGGTTTGGACAGCTTGAGCATGGCAGTGCCCCTTTCAGAGTATACGTTGTACGGAGGTTGATGAGAGCACTCACCTGAATTACAGTAGAACCAAGAAGTACAGGCACCCTAGTGAATCCTAGAGCACGCGCCCTAGAGTGAATCCTAGGACTGTTAGCAAATTTTTATAGAATAAATGCAGTTCTTTGCCAGTGCAAATCAGCTCACTCCTCCTGAAATTCACTCTTCCTGAAATTCACTCCTCCTGAAATCCGTGGCCTCAGTTGCAGTAATCAGACTAACACAATCAACTTGCAGGGAAGTACACTACTTTTTTCCGACTAAGAATCTGTCCTAGAGTATGCCCTAACTTCCCAAATTGACAGCAAGTGTTTCCCAGATGAAATCGTGACGGAAACACCACCATCATCTCTTTAATATCAGTTTTTACTGTATCACATGCCTGGCAGAATACAGCTAGTGCAAGATAAGGCAAACTATGGCCAAAATGGAGAATCAGTTACAGGAGTCACTTTGCTTTTAAGCCTTTAAAATACACTAACTCTGAGGAAACAGGCACTTGCAAAAGACCTCAGTGAATTATGGTCCATTGTCAGAAATATTGCAGCTAATTAGCAGCCAGAGTTTCCAGAGAGAAGAAACTCTGACATGATGGAATGGCTGCTTGCAGAGTCTCAGCCCATAGGTGTTTTGGTGCTGGCAAAGTTATTGATGGGACTTCAAAGTTACATTAATTTAAAGAGCTGCAGCACAGGGCATCTAAATGAAATGAATGTTCGGTAGCTCATGCCTGTTTGGCACTTGCTTACTGACCACTGCTTTTTTAATTATAGCATTTTTAAGAAATGCAGTTATGGTAGAAAGCAAGATTTTATTGCACTTCATCTGCTGTAAGTCACTTACTAGTACTGTGAGTATTCTGTGAGTTATGGTAAGAGTTGGAGGCCTTGATCACCACCTTTTTGAGCATAGAAGAACATATGTTGCTGTCCCAAAGTATTTGCACTGGGCCAGCCACAGCCTTCTCCACATGTAGTGAGTTATCTTACCCAGTCCAAAAACCGTAAGGAGGTTCATTGCTAAGGTACAGTCATCTTCAGGTCTTAGGGTTTGAAAAACCATAACAATTTATTGTCATTTAGACA
The DNA here is from genome assembly GCA_013399435.1 of Arenaria interpres. Taxonomy (NCBI): domain Eukaryota; kingdom Metazoa; phylum Chordata; class Aves; order Charadriiformes; family Scolopacidae; genus Arenaria; species Arenaria interpres. The sequence goes on along the minus strand of VXAK01011475.1, from coordinate 6,521 downwards.
ATGATTCTATCACCCAATGACCCCTCCCCACCCAGGAAGGAAAACTGGGAAAACTAGGAAACATGAGGGTTAAAACAGAAATAGATTTAATAGGATAAGACTAAATCATTAACAATAATAATAAAGAACCAGTATTGATCCCGATACTAATATAAGATCTACAAGAATTATACTCAGCCAATGCTGTCAGTAGGAAGCTGTGCACTCCCAGCAGTGGACACTGGAAGCACTGAGGCTTTGGGAGGAAGGGAAGGGCTCAGGGGTCTGGCACTGGGGCAAGAAGTTCTCTGAACCCACCGCCATCAAGGGAGAGAGAGAACTATGCAGGAAACCTTCTAATTTATATTGAATGTGACATTCGTGACGCTAGAGTCTTCTAAAGGTGCAGTTTTCCCAAGCGTTTAGAAGATAAATTAGTCCTGTGTCGCTCAAACCAGGACATCAGGATGTCTCCTGTGATATGGCTCTCAGTGAATAAAGGTTGCCTGAATGATTGCTGTAGCTCTCCTACTGGCCATTCATTGAGATTCTGCTTTTCTTTTAACTGCAGAATTCTGATGCACCTTCTAGAGAACAAGAGAAGAAATGATGCAACTTGAAGTACATCTTGGTGTTGAAGCTCCCCAGCATGGAATGAATTGCCTGCCACCGTCTGAAAATCACTTGTGTGAGGTAAAAGCATTTAAGTGATGAATTAAATATCACCGTTCCGGTTGCATGACTGAGCAAATAAAAAAGGATGGTATTGCTACATAGCTTGGTAAATCTTCCAATCTTCCCGGTGTGCACTCCTGTCATCTCAACAAAGACCTCTTTGTTTGCTTTCAGTTTCTAATTCCCATTTCATCCTTAGAAGAGTTACGTGCAGGCATGGCAGCTTTCCTCCAGTAAACACTCCTTCAGGATTGACCATGCTGTTACTCAGACTCATGAAGCAAAAGACCATCAGCTTCTTGTATGTAGGCAAGATGAGCAGAATTGCTCCTTTCTCCTAGTATAGTTTGCTTCGTCAGAGGTGTCTTTGAAGAAACAATTTTGTATTCTTTCATGTTTCAGACAATTTTTCTTCATCCAGGTTGCTCTGTGCAAAAGGAGGAAATTAAGAATTAATTATTGCCACCTGTGTTCCTCTGAAGATTGTTTCTCCAAATATTATTAGAGCCTGGATTCCATCCCTGTAATTTAAATGAACAATTGGTACTTTACTGACCCCATTTTCTTGTAGCTTTTTCAGGAATTAGAGTGATTTGCAAAGGCCTTGCTGACAGTAACACCTGATAGTGCGTGGTAGAATGATTACTGTGTTAATTTTCTGTCTGTTCTCAAACAGTAACTGTGTTGAAAAGGGAAAAAAACCTTCCTTGAATGCATTCGGATTGTCCCTGCTTGGCTCATGTGCGGCCTGAGTCTCAGAAAACCTGAGTTGACGTGTTTGCCGCTGGTGATTCTCCGTGCCTCTGCTCTGCCAGGTGCTGTGTTCACTGATGTTTCCTTTTTCTGTGGTACTGTGAGACCTCCCGTAGGACCAGAAATACTCTGTCTGGAAGAAAGAAGCTGCCTCTAATCCATATCTGGCCCACGGCAGACCTCCTGCAATTATTTCACACGGTCAACAGACAGATGGTACTACAGGCTGAGGCTCGGTTCCCAGAATAGGAGCAGGAGTGTGACTCCTTGAGCCTACATATTGTTTGGGCTACCAGTGTGTAAGTGCCTGTAAGAAGTCCGTGCTGGCTTGGAGCCCAGAGCCAAAACCTGCCTGCCACCATGCTAGCAGACTGCTGGATGGACACTGAGCTTGCTGTGGTTGTGGACGTGTCTGGGAGTCTGGCCTCCAGGCCTGACTGACCGTAAGGGTGGTGAGAAATGGGGATTTTCTCCGCTCTGTTGGGTGAAGGAGCAGGTTGCAGAGTGGCTAGAAACACAATAACCCACACGTTCAGTCCCACAGCCAGGCAATGGGTGCCTTTCCAGTACCTTGGAGGAGATGTTAAATCAATGGCTACCCAAGCCTTGGCCAGCCACCTTGAGCACAGGGCTGCTTCCCTCCTCTGTGCATGGAACAATATATCCATAGTAGGCTTTCTAGGAAAAAGACTAAAATTAAAGGTGTCGCTGCAATGATTTGATCGTGGTAAGGGGGAACTGCTGATTGGACACATTTGAAGTGTCTTGGAGGAGCTGAATAGGGGTCTAAAAGCCTAACAGGGGCTATATTCTTGCGTGCTTGTCACTGAAGGCTGCACAAGTGCAAAGCCACGAGCTGTGTCCTGTCACTCTTCCCCGCTGGCAGCCTGTAAGGGATTGGGACCTGAGCCTGCCTCCTGGATGAGCTCTTCCTCTTGTGATTGCTCTCACCAGCTCTTGTCTGCTATGGGAAGCTGAAACAGGCTCTCAGCCTTGCTCAGACTCTTATTTTCTGGCCTGAGATTTCTCTATGCCGAGTTTAACCCGGTTAGTGGGAGATAAACGTGTGGAAAACAGCTTCCAAATCACGCTTCGGCCGTGTGCGAGTTTCCCCTGCGTTTGAAAAAGCGTAACAGATACAAACAGAACGCGTACGTGTAATCACAAGTTTTGTTTGAATACTTTTCCGCTGAAAGAGGACAACTATTCCTTTATGGAACAATCTCCCACAGAAGGAAGTAAAATCTAGCTATTCACCCACCTCATAAATATTAATTTGCAGTTAATAAGTCTTTTTCTTTGGTGCTGGTAATTTGAAATTGTGCTACAAATGCCTGGCCTGTCAAAGCCTGCATACTAATTATAAGTAAATGTGACTCCTCATCTTTATAAGGAAATAATAGTTTAATCTCAAGACTGTCACTTTTCATTGGGAATGATGAAGCCTGACAGCAGTGTCAAACAGCTTATCGTAGCTGATACTTCAAAGGCTCTCAGGCTTGGTTAATTGGCGAAACAATAAAATAAGGAGACCATCAGCAGCTTAGTGAGCAATTCCATTTGTATTTTTCCCATTCATAAGAGGCCAGGCTGGTTTATTGAAGAATTACTAATTTGTGGGGGGATACAATTCAGCAGTTTGTTGGGAGCCCTTCCTTCAGAAGATAATTAAAGGCAGGTTGATTTTTTTGGATTAGTGTGCGCATAGATGCAGTTTTTCAGAAATGCACTCGGACTGGGGTGAAATTTCCAGAAGAATTTGCTTTCTGCTGATGACATTAACGGGCATATCGGCAAAGATTCTCAGCACACAGTAGTTGCCATTTTGGGAACCATGGCTAGATGCCATGGAGTCTTGAAACCATGGTCGAAACTAGGGAGTTTGGGGTTTTTCTTCTTATGGTGGCTTTCTTTGCAAATCCAATGAAACTAGTGAAGGGCCTGGAAAACAAATCATATGAAGAGCGGCTGAAGGAGCTGGGACTGTTTAGTTTGAGGAAGAGGAGGCTGAGGGGAGACCTCATCACTCTCTACAGCTACTTGAAAGGACACTGTAGAGAGGTTGGTGCTGGTCTCTTCTCACAGGTAATTAACGACAGAACGAGAGGGAACGGCTTCAGGCTCCAACAGGGTAGGTTTAGACTGAACATTAGGAAGGAATTTTTCACAGAGAGAGTGGTCGGGCATTGGAAGAGGCTGCCCAGGGAGGTGGTGGAGTCACCATCTCTGGATGTGTTTTAGGGATGTTTAGATGCAGCACTGAGGGATATGGTGTAGGGGAGGACTTTGTAGAGTAGGGTAGATGGTTGGACTCGATGATCCCAAGGGTCTCTTCCAACCTAGACAATTCTATGATTCTATGATTCTATGTCACAGAGCTGCAGAAACTTGCCAAACCTGGTGTCAGCCTTTGACAGTGGAGGTGTTCTTGAAAATTTGGCCCTATGGTCTTGGTTGAAGCTGCCTTTCCAAACCCTAGGGGTTGTGTCTACAAAACGTGCTACAGACAGCTACAAGTCACTCTGCCGCTTGCTCCGATCCGATAATAAGCTCTATGAGCAATGTTAACATGGTGCCAGTGGGTTTCTCCTGACCAGCTTGTGTGCTCTCCCTCTCATCGAGGCTCAGTACCATGCTGTCAGCTCTGAGCCCACATCTGTTGGCAAAATATTGTCTATAGGTACCCATTGTATAAGCAACAGCTTCCCCACACCTCTGAACCCAGCTAGTTTCCCCAGATGCTCACCTCTAGCAATAGACATTCTGTTTGCTCTTCCTTGGAGGTGGAACCTTACTGCTAGACCAGGATTTGGCAAAATAGAGGCAAAATAGATCTGTTGTGGCCATTTCTTGGTACTTGTTGGGGTTCTCATGTGTGGAAACCTATGCCTGCTTTTCTTAAAGAATTTTTATTTTATGAAGCTTGAACTGAAAAGATTTTTTAAAAGCTAGCTGGCATGGTTAGTTTCATCTAACCTGACGCTTCCTCAAAGACAAAATTAAGTAAGCTTTTCTCATTTATGTAGGAACAAGATGCTCTTGAGAAGAACTAAACAACTACTGGTTCTTGCTAGGACCTAAAAGCCTCCCTGAGCCAAATTAAATCCCCATTTCTGTGTGTCCCTAATGCTGAATCCACATCATGTTTGAGCTGTGTAAGCACAAATTACATGCTTTTTACTTACAGAGTAAGTCAAGTATCAAAACCAGCTTACAGTGCAGTGCTGAGAGAGGGGCACCAGAAAGCAAGGTGTGTGTCAGAAATAAACCTGCCGTATAAACATTGTAGGGACAAGAGGCACTGCTTTGGCAATAGATTCTGTCAGAAGTCCCCAAATACGAATAGCCTTTTAGGAGCTGGTGTTTAGCTACATCTAAAAAATGGCTGAGGGACTTAAAAAAGCATATAACGATCCACTTAAAAAGCAGCTACTCTTTCATAGAATCACAGAGTCACATGGGGCTGGAAGGGACCTCTGGAGATCATCTAGGCCAACCCCCTGCCAAAGCAGGTCCACCCAGAGCAGGTTGCACAGGAACGTGTCCAGGTGGGTTTGGAAGGTCTCCAGAGAAGGAGACTCCACCACCTCCCTGGGCAGCCTCTTCCAGGGCTCTGCCACCCTCAAAGGAAAGAAGTTCCTCCTCATGTTTAGGTGGAACTTCTAATGTTCAAGTTTGTGCCCATTTCCTCTTGTCCTGTCTCTGGGCACCACTGAAAACAGCCTGGCCCCATCCTCCTGACACCCTCCCTTTAAGGATTTCTAAACATTGATCAGATCCCCCCTCAGCCTTCTCTTCTCCAGA
>VXAK01011474.1:186501-253644 GCA_013399435.1 Arenaria interpres | reverse complement strand
GTGCCATAAAGTGCTTCCATCGTCAGAGAGCTTGTGACACCTCCGCCAGAGAAACCGCAGACACCGGCCTCCTTATATATAGGCTCCTGCTCGTCTTGCAGACCTAAGCCTTTTTATTGTTACTCTGGGTGTGTTCAGTATAAGGGATGTCCAGCTTTCTACTACTTCTCCCTCTGTTCTGCTTTTTTTTTTTTTTATTTGTTTGTTTTTAGTTATGATAGAGATCTAATCTCTGCAGGCTGTGTGCCTAAAATGTGTTTAAGGGTGTCAGAATACTTGAGGGTAGCTGCGTCTAAACATAGGGTTCCTTGTCTCATTACAATAAAAACCTGCTTATGCATTTGCCGTAACAGCTTCGTTCCATATTCCGAAGAAGTCACTCTCTTACCTCAGGCAGTCATCCATTTAAGGTTAGTGCTGTGGAGCCATCGAGGGTAACTTTGGTTGAGATGGAGGAATCCTTTTCAAGCCTGGCGCTGCAAAAATTGCCACTTCCTTTGTTGATTCTGTTGTGCCGCTTGGAAAGGTTGACAAACTGAAGAAGCTGCAGGAAATCTCTTTGAGTCTTAGACTTAAGGCTTAAAATTAGGGTTCTTGGTTATTCCACACTTAAAGCGGACAGGGTCGGTACTAATATAGGGGGCTTAGGGGAAGCTGAGTAAATAAATGGCCTCTTGCTGGACACTCTGGATATACAGAAACTGACTGACTGTTAGGGCCCCTTCTAGTTACAAACTTTGAAAGCTGAGAGCTTAAAAAACCACAGTAAACAGGATTTTCTGTGTATAACTAACAACTTAGTTGAAATAGATTTCCTTTCCCGATAGTTATGCGAATGCCTCATTCTGCATTTCTTTCAGAGAATGTGCTTATTCTACTTATTTTTCGCTGTCACATTCTAAGCACTTGTGTTTGGGTTGGTTGTACTGCAGGGATGTGTTTGGTAAAAATAACTCGCTGCATGGGAATTAACTTCTTCAATCATGGGAATATTTCTGCTGGTCTAAGATTCTGCAAAAGCTTACTTGCACAAAACTAGATTTAGAGTTAGATTGAAGTTGGCAGTGTCAAAAGTCCACTAGGCGTTCATCTGCAGCTGAAAAGGAAAAAGTCCCACTACAGTTAAGAAAACAGGTATGTTTTTACTTGGCTTGCAGCTTGCTAAAGTACTTGTGTCCAAGAACACAGATGAATATAACCAGATATACTAGATTTGTATTCATTTGTATCTTAACTTACAGTTGGAAGGTATGCCTTATAGCTAATTGGTGAAGTTGGAAATCCTTTAGTTCTTAAATTAATGGAAGGGGGAACTCCTGAAATGTTACAGGACAGCCATAAAGATTTGTCTTTCAACAGTTACTCCGAAGTGTTTTTACAGAAAAAATAACTAATAGTTATGCTGATTATGAATGACATGTATCTGAATTTCCATTTTCAATGAGTTTGAATACTAATCCTGTGTGTTAAGAAAAGATCTGTAAATAGTATGTGACTGTATATTCCTGGTGTAAACCTAACCGCAGCTGGTTGAGGTCAGGATGACATTTTATTCTAAGCTTTCTTGCCTCTCTGCATTTCAAATATCTTGCAAACCTGCCTCACATGAGAAATCTTAGTTATTTTGCAGGTGCAGGTCCCCTTTGATAAAGTCTGGAGCGCTGTTACTTTTCCATGAGAGCTTGAGTTATTGTTGTGCATATGGTAATACAGAGCTGATGCCATGTTGTTTTAGAGACAGGTGAGGCAGAATTGATCCTTAGTTGGATGTACTCCGGTCATTTTGCAGGATTTCAAAATGACTTCTCAGTCACGTAAGTAATCCATGAATGGATTAGGGTTGTGGGTTTTTTTTTTTCCTTTGCAAACTCAAGGGCTGTCTTGCCAGTGTAATCTTAGAGTAGTATTCAGGGTAGCTCCATGTAAAAAGAGAGGGAGAATGGTCCCTGCTGCTGCTGTCTTTCTTTGGTAGAGACAGAAAACCTCCACTCTCTTTTGACTGTGTCACAGGAAATGACAGCCACAGCGAGCCCGTATGCGGACTTTCTTTGGTGTTATGGCTTTTGTGCTAATACTGAAGAGAAGGCTTAGGCAGCTGTGGTAACAGGTTGGTCAAGACTTGTTTCTGCCATGCAGCTTCCAGCCCCGATGTTTTAGGATTCTCTTCTCTGCCAGCTGATCTACATCTTAACAGCCTGCGGCTGGGAGGGGTGTGGGGTGGAAATCCTTTAGCTTACACGGCTGAGGCTGGGGCTACACTAAAATCTTCTGTTAGTGTAGTGACAGTCAGGGGTATGGTCTGTTTTATGTAAGGTCCTTGCACAGATTGAGTTATGAGTGAAGCCCGTGTGCTATTAGGGCTTTTCTTAACATTGTGGTCTGTTGTTAATATATGGGTGTGAAATGCAGCTTTGCCAATACAGTGTATGGCTGTTGTAATGCTGCTGAGATGCCCATAGTGTGGATGTGGTCTGAGAGAGTTCTCCTGGGTGAGCGCTTTTACTGTAGCAGATCCTGTGGATAATCTCACCTTTGGTTTAAAAAGGGGAGGAGGGGGAAGTATCCACCGGTAAATCCATCCGGGGAGCCTGGCTTGCATTTTCTTAGGTCTCCCAGCAGCACTGGAACCTAGAATGGACCTTAGCCCTGAGATGTCAGCTACAGAGATGCTGTTCGTAATTTGATAAGTGGAAATAAAGCAGCAATGATACTGATCCCGTGTTTGTGCTGCTGTTTGGAAATGATGTGGTAAGATACAAGAGGCAGGTACTGTTTATTTACTAAGAGGGGAGCCCAAAACAGTGGAGGCAGAGCACAGGGTAAGCTAGCATAAGAACATCAAATCACCACCCTTTCCTTCCTTTTTCTCCCCCTCCCTCTACCAGCTGAATGACATCTTCTGTTGTAATTGCACGAGGGAGAAAGGGAAAAGTGCATCTGGGAGAACCCAAGAGTGTATACTCTGAGAAATGAGATCTGCACATAGATGGTGTTTGTGAACGGTATGAAAACACTGGAATTCCAGCTGAGTGTTTGGGACATGCAGTCACCGAATTACTTGTTGTCTGTTCCTACAATCTCCTCCTAATTTTAAGGTATTTGGAATAGGTAGCCGATAGGGCTCTAACAGCATTTAGTTTCTTTGTGTAAACACTAAACTGACATGAATCTTAGCTCTTCTCATTATCCTGCCTGTATTGCATCTTGATTTGAAGAGCATACTCCTTATGTATGGAGTGGCTTGTGATTCAGTGCTCAGATATGGGAAATAATTTAAGGAAAGAAAGGGTGCTCACCTGTGTGGGCAGCCTCTCTTCTGACACCCCTTCCCCCTGCTTTTTCTTTTACAGTTTAATGAAGCAGCAATTATTTGGCTTGGTAGCAAGAGGAAACTGAAGGATGTTTTTCTTTCTTTCTGAGATATTGAAATTGACTCAATTCAAAAGTATTCAGTGAGACTAGGAAAGGAAATGCAAGTTCTTGCTCTTTGTAGCCAACAGTAAATTAACAATAGAATTATTTCAGTTTCAGGAAAGAGGAACCTGTATCATCCCTTACTTCCTAAGGAGAGTTCTTAACTTTTCTGCTAAGGGTGTGCAGTACCAGCGTAGCTTCTTGCTGAAGACAGAGCCCTGGTTGCTCCAGTAGAGACCAACTGTTCTGTGACTGTTGTTTTTGCCATAGGCAACACGAGAAACTGCGTTTCATTTTTTGAGAAGGGGCACTGAAGAAAGCTATGGAAATTGTGAGGAAAACCTTTTTACTACATTCCTATCTCCTCAGCCTGTCATCTCTGCCTTCTCCCCAGATCCTTATCTAGGTTATATGTTAACCTTTTTCATTCTTTCTCCACAACTTCTTTGAGATATGATCTTTTGTGTCTAGCCACATGGTTAAAACTAGTCTAGGCTGCCCTCACTTTGTGTCTGGATTTCTTTTTGACACTCGACAATCCAAAGCAATGACCATTTTTACTGAAAGTGGGCTGCTTTTTTTTTTTTNNTTTTTTTTTTTTGTAGGACCCACTCCTATGCTGGGTCCTACAACTGCAGAATAAGCTAATTTCCTTCTTGGACCTTTTTGACTGTCATCTAGAGTGGCATACTGTGGAGAATTTTACATGTCCCACCCATTAATGCTGCTAACTTTTAGGCATTCATTAAAGCCTTGTTGTGATCTGTCTTTACCTTCTTCATCCTGGAAGAGGTGTGGCAGATGGATGCTTTTCACCCATCATGAAGAAGAGTCCCGTAAACATTGATGAAGCTACCTCATCTTCTGCCTTCAGAACTTCAGAGAAGTTCTCAATGCCCTCCCTTGCTATGAGCTGGCTGAACCAGAACAGCCTGGCAGTAGATTGAGAAGGCCACTGCTTATCTTCATGAGTGTTTTTGCTGTGTTTCCTTCTTTCTTTGGATCCATTTGTCCACCAATCCTCTCATTCCTTGAATTGGAGTCTCTGTGGACAAGAGGTGTGTTTTCTTGTTCTGTTCCTATGTAGTGTATTGTGTACTGGAGTTCTGGTTTATAGACTGGTTATTAAACATTATTGTAAGATACAAAACAAAAGGTAAAATCTTGCCGTTTTCCGTTTCCTGTGCTGTTTCCAACATCAGTTCAGGAATATTTGTCTTGTGGTATGAGCCTTTTACTGTGTTTGCCTGCAATTAGGACTCCAGTTGTAAAGCTTAATTAAAATCTGGGAAATGACCCACTTATTGCATCAACTTCCTTTTTGGCCAGCAGGAAAATTGTTCTTTATTACTGATTTCTGCCCTGCTGTTTGGAAATCATTCCTCTGAATCTGCAGTGCTTTGAAGTGAGGCAAGGTTTGCTGGGAGCTGATGTGGTTGAGGGAAGAGGACATTTCACGGCATTGAAGACGTTTAATAAATCTCTTCCTTTCAGGCTTTACTTAGTTATATCCTTTATCATCATGGCTGCAAGATACTTTGGACGGCGTGTCTGAGAAAGTCTTAAGGTATAATCTTCTACTCTTCGAAGTAACTTTAGTTCAAAAGTGACTTAATGGATAGCATAACTTTTATAATGACCTCCCTTTTAATTATTAAGATCTCTTTACTCTGAGTCTGTGGGGAGACCTCTCACTAGAAGTTAAAGTGTAGGCAGAACAGCAACATTTTTGTGGGATCCTATCTTGTTATCTATACTGCCATGCGAGTAAAAGAGCTTGTGGCCATGTGAGACCTATCTAACATTTCTATCTCTTTATGGCTGTGCTGGAACTGCCTTGGTTAAACGGGATGGTTTGGAGGCCCTTCTTGCTTGTCTCTTAGTCTTTCTAAATATGCCATATATACTTACTCAACTGTTAAAATGAGCTTCTCTTGTTGGGTCCTGTGAAAAGGATAGTGTAAACTCTGCTCCATTTTTGTGAGATACCGCAGCTTGTAGCCATTTGCACCATTTAACACTTGCTTATGTTTTTTCAGGGTTCATTAAAGAAAGAAATCTCAAGGCAAAAAGAAACCACATTTGGCTTGAGCCTAGTTAAAGAGTGCGAAACCAATTGATATCTATCCAGTGATACCCATATAATAGACTACTCTGAAACTCATGTTGAGAAGTGTCCTCCAACACTTGCGAAATCATGGTTATGTGACTAAAGAAATGAAGGAGAGGAACAGTAGACTTTATCTCCTCTGTTGTGTGGTGATGTGCACAGAAATCAGGAATGAAGACAGGTGTTTGCCTAGGAATCTTGCTTTAAACAGTCAAATCCAAGAATGATTCACTAATTTATTTTTTTTTTGTAGGAGAAAGTTATTTCTTTAACAGTCTGTGTACATAGTGTATGGTACTTCATCTACTATAAACAGAGTTCTACTCAGTTGGAGAAAGAAAAGCCAGATTAAACTGTGTTGGGGAAGGGTAAACAGTTTTGAGGAGCGTGGCATGCTTTTGATGATACACTTAGCCATGCTAAATTACTAATTAAGTGAGGCTCCCATTCAGAATTTGCTAGAGCTGTGCCCCTTTCTGCATTGATTGTAAAGAAAGACTGGTTTGGAGTTAGCCTTTGTGTATAGTTTCCTTGGTGAGCCTGGGAATGCCAGGGCCTCGCACCTGGTATTTCAAGGTTCTTCTAGATCTTGTCATTTGTCTTGCTGCTTATAGACAGAATCTAAACATGCTGTGGACTTTTCAGGGAGAGTAGGACTGCTTACACGATTGGCAAATATAGGAAAAGGCTGGGTGTCAGTGGTACCAGATCTGCTTCCAGTACTTTGGAAAGAGAGGAGTTTGTACGTGTGAAAATGGAGGAGTTATCCAGAAGATGACAGCATCAGTAGCAGATCTCCACTAATAATTCTCTACAGTGATGGTATTCAGTGTTCCCTCAGAGAGAAAAGACAGATGGGCTGCAGCTGAGCCCATCATTGTACGTTATACTTTTCTTGTTGCTTTTGCATTACATATAATGCCTGTTGCGTTACACATGCCTGGAGACCCACCCAGGAGGCTGCTGTGCCAAATATTGTATTAAAACACAATAAAGAAGTCTCTGCTCTGAGGTTGTGGGGTGGGTTTTTTTTTGGTGTTTGTTAAATAAAGCAGATGAGAGTGGAAGAAAGCAGATATGGTTTTTCTGTTGATGTTTAGAATGGTAAACGCTGGGAAGTTTTGAGTTCGGTATATTGAATAGAATATTATTTGGCAGTGGATTTGTTTCAGAACGTGAACCAACTTTCAGATCATTCAGCGGGACACTTCTAAAGCCACAAAATGTAAACTCTGTGGACTTATGAGGAGGTACGTATCTGTGAGAGGTGTATATTTGCGTCATCTGGGAACCTTTGTCTTGGAATAAGCAGTTTCCATTCAGGGCAAATGTCCCTGGCACATCCTCTTGCATCTGTTGCTCCACTCAACGTCATCAGGCTTCATGATACTGAGTGGACTTACTGCGCAGCTGTCCCTCAGACATCTCTCTGCACTCGTACCACATTTGTTCCCACTTCCCTGGTCTCACGTCCTACCCAGACAGTAAGTGATGGGACTTAGTAAAGTCAGAAAAAAGAAGGTATTTCAGGTGGTCAGCTTGTATGCAGAGCCAATTCCACAGTCTGCTGATACAGTTGTGGTCATGAATGTATTCGTGACCACAGGGAGCAATCTCCTGATCCATGTTCCCTCTGGGACAGGAGGGGGATCTTCGTTGAATGAGTATGCTGTGTGTACAACATGCAGCTCTTCTCTGTCATCTCTCCCAGGTCTGCTTGTTTGGTTTTTGACTGTACTTTTCCCTTCCATCTCTTTTTGTACCCTTCTTTCCCAGTAACTCCCCAAGATGCAGAACCTTCTTCTGGCCATGGTCAGACTGAACTTCAGCACCACTGGGCAGGGAGTCTGGAATCCCAGCAATGGTGGACTGTATTTCTGGTATCTTATCCTTGTAGCTCAGATGCCACTGGAAGACCTGCTCTTTGGAATCCAAACTGGCTTTTTGGGTGCCTTTAGAGAGCATGGTGCACTGTTCAGGTTTGTTATTCAGTGTTCCTTTTGGTTTCCTTCTCCTACACATTTTCCTTCCTTTAATCCACTGCTGTCTTTTCTCTTTCATGGTCCCCACAGGCATTTTCTATTTTTTCCTCCTGGCTGTTTACTATCTTACCCTTCTTTGATGCATGGAGTAGAAACTACTGAATTTTGTTAGCGGTAGCCATAAGCCTGCTCTTAACAGGAGGAGCCGGTAGGAACATAGAATGTGTCCAGGGCATGTTTTGTGAACTGGATTAGCTGTGCAGTTTGCTGTGTTACTTTCTTGGAGGGGAACTGGTTAATGTTAATTTAGAAATGGTATAGTCTTAACTGTGATCTAAAACAGCTAAATTGCTTGGAGAGTGTCACTTGAGATGTTCGCTTCCTCTGTAAGAGAATTCTTCTGCTAATGTTCCCTTTTGTGGATGATTGTCTAGATGGCTCATCAGTCTGGAGAGGCTTGTTTTTAGTGCTATGTGCCCTCTGGAGAGTTTATTTTTAAATAGTTACTGAAGCAACAGTCTTCTAAAATGTGCAGTGTTAGGATAGAAGGAATTAAATGCTTAGTAATCGTCCAAAAGTGTAGATTGAAAAACATTTGTCTCTTCTGTTCTCTAAGGCTAGCCGAAAGTGTTGGTGAAACTGTTCTAGAAGACAGCTTGTTTACTTCATAATTTTCTTTCTCAAACCTCCTCTACTCTAGTTTAACTTGTGGACATTCCCAAACTGAAATATTGTCAAAATCAAATGTTTTATTTCAAGAACTGCTGTGCAGTATCCTTCACTCTCTGCTATAAAAAAAAGACTTATTTTCACCTGTGATGAATTCTTCCGTCTTAAAGATGGGCTGTGTCTTGAGATAGCACCTTACTGCTCCATGGGAGCTACAGTTCCAAAGTGACTATTACACAAGCAAAATCATTTCACTTTTTTGAGGAGAACTATTTTGTAAGTCTTCTTTCTTTCTTTGTGCCAGCAACCTGGGGACTTTACTGTTTAACCTCTGCCAGAAAATTTCAATGAAAATGTTTTTCAAGAGGTCAGATTTCCTTTTTGCGTTGTACTCCGGCAGCATTTTGATCATTTTCTTTCTTAATCTGACGTCCTCAGATTAGTTGTGTCAGTACAGCAATTACACTTAACGTAGTTATTGTATTCATTTGAAATCACATTATGTCACTGATTAATCAGATGATTAAGCAAATTTTGCAGAGTGTCACCTCCAAATATAAGAGGTTGTCTTTTTCCAAGTCCTCATTCCTTTGCTGCTCTATTCCTGTACTCTTCAGCTGTCACAAAAGGCCTTTTGTTGTTCATTTGACTGTTAAACTACGCTTATTTTATGCTTCATCAAACTCTCAATGAGCTCAAGGTTTGTAATATCAAAAGTCTGGGTTCCAAGGGTGAGAGAAGCTGAGAGGTTTCATAAGACTATAGGGATCAACCAGCATACAGGAAAACATCCCAGGCAGTCAAGGCTTTCAAGATGGTAGAAGATAATGGTGGTGAATTCTTTAGCATGCATCCATGCAAACCACGATGATAACTTACAGGCATGATGCTTTCTCACAGTGTCTGCTGGTGAATTCAGCTTTTAAGCGTAGTACTTTGGTTCTAGACTTTTAAGAAGGCAAGGAATTACAGAAATGTGAAGTACAACAAAGCTGAAAGAGACAGTAGTGAAGACAGAAGAAAGATGGCTGAGTAAGTTCAACATGCATAGGTTAGACTGGACCCAGCAGGCCAGTGCCTGCTGCATGCTAGATGGTCTTGGTTGTTCCTTTTCTTGTTGGTGTCACGAAAGAGGTGGATCTTCAAGGGAGGGCTCTGAAATGGGCTGGGAATAAAGTCCTGTGAGATGAACACAGTAAACTGAGATGAGTGTTAACTTCTTCTGCTGGATTTGAGGATGATTGCCTTGCAATGCTGTGCTAATTACTGCAATTCAGGAAATGATTCATAAGAGTGGGAAGCTGAGCATGGTCCTTGTAACAGATGTCTTAGCTTAAGCTAGATTGATTTATTTACTAGAATTGTGCTTAATTTGCTACAATGGCAGTTGCAAACACTCAGTTTTAATTCCTCGTACTTGATTGAATGGAGTCCTGACACCTGACAGAAGAAGGGGAGCAGCCTCCAGCCTGTCTGTGAAGTCAGACACTTTGGCTTTGGAAAAGTTTCTAAAGCGGTATGGCCTAGAAGGTGCTTTCAGTGCTGTAAATTAAATGCGAGGCCATGTAACACAACTGTGGCATGTACTGCTAAGTTACACCGCATATTGCACAATTTTACTGAGCTTTGGTGCTTGCTTCATCATGTAGGCTCCAATACGGAGGCAATATCCTTAATAAGTGTCAGGGAATCTGAGAGCAAGTAGATGCTGTGATCCTATTCTCCAATGCAGTAATGACTTAAAAGATATAATATTAAATATATTTTTTCAGTTATAAAAAAATTACATTCTCCCGTTTCCCCAAGTAGAAATGCAAAGGATAGGAGTGTTCCTGTTTGATGGGATAGCGCCTGCTGTGGAGAACGCGAGTCGCTTGACGCTGCTGTGTGGAACTGTGGCATGAACTGTGGCATAAACTCCAAACACATGCAGTGTCTATAGAGTTTCAGTTCTGGCAGCAAAATCGTTAGGTGGCAAGAACAAGGTCATGGGTGTGAGATTAACTTGCATACAGCAGTCCTTGTTGTGGAAAGGAATGTTTGGCAGGCATTAACTTTTTATAAGCTGATAATATTCAGGTACTGCAGAAGAAGTCTCCTTTTTGTGACAGTCTTAAAAATAATAGGGATATGAACCCTAGCCACCCCCTTCAACTCTGGGTTCAAAGGGGCTTTTCTTTAGGCGTGGAGGGGGAACATGATGGGCTGACCAGCCTTTTGGTCAGCATGTTGTAGTTTCTGACAACTTCCTAGAGCACTGAAACTGAGCAGCAGCCCCTTGCTGAAGCGTGTCCTCACCTGCAGGATCTAGTGGTTACGTCTTAGAATGGTTATGGGAGGGTAGTGGTAGAAATGAGCTGGGACCTTCTCTCCCAGGCAAAGCCCTGACTGTAAGGAGTTAAAACTTGGAGAGGAATGAACTGAGGTCAGCAGCACAAATAGTCTGTTCAGTAAATAATTTTCTTTGTATACTGACTCCATTCTTTCACTCATTATTTGCTCCACTTATTCTTTTCCCTTCCTACACACACAGAGACACACACATGTGTGATTTTTTTTCTGGTTTTATTATTCTCTCTCGCCCTAGTTATCACCTTCCTCCAATGGCCACTTGTCACTGTGACCCACCCTCTGGCTAAGGGAGCTGTAGATGATAGGTTTACCCTGAAAGATCCACCCTCAATCTCAGATGGACGCTTGTTTTCAGCTCAGAAGATGTGAGGCTGTTTTCCAGCTGCTCCTGTGAGTCTGCTTGCTCTGAGCACTGCAGTGGCTGTACAGAATGCAGCGCACGGGGGGGAGAACGCCGTTCAGCTACACGCAGAAGAATTAAGAGCTGGTGCCCACCTTTTTCCCTCTTGGTGGCAGGCTGTGAGCTCCTGGGTGAGTGAATATCTGGTACGTGGCATGTGTTATTCCAAGACTGGAGTGGAAATCCATTAAATAGCTGTGCAGTTACTGAAAATTTGGACGAATGTACTGGTTAGTGCTAGAGTCTGTAAAACAGCAGGCTTTGATACGGGTGCTTGGACATGATGCTATGGAAAGAGAAAAAGGTATTAAGGGTCTTGTATCTGAGGATCCACAGAAACCAGCTAAAGGAGAAAGCAGGGTTTTGGGGGTTGAGTGACCTTGAATGTCTGCTCCAGTGAAACAATCCATGTGTGACTGGTGTTTAGGAAAATATTTTCTGGGAGGCCCTTTTGTAAGGGGGGGAGCGGTTTTAAATGTCCTGCATCTGTTCAGGGATCCATTTTGATTTTTCAATGAAATTGTAATAAATACTTCTTGTCACCCTCTGTATGTGATCTTGTAAATGCTCCTGTCCTCGGACTCCTGAGAGATGTGCTGAATCTCTTTTCGTGAGTATTAAATTGACTTTAAAAGTCCCATAAACAGGGTGAAATAGGTGCTTAGCAGACATACTGTAGCAAGGCAACTATTGAGAAGGCAGCCTGTGTATAATCATAAATATATACTTTTGTGTTGGAGGGGCTTTGGTTCTATACCACTTAGTGATCTACAGTGCCCACTGTTGGAGTGCAGCCTCTTCTGTTCCTTCCCTTTCCCTAAGGGCACTGTTGTCTGCTTCATTCTTCTGAGATTTTTATGCTTTCCATTGTGTTTTCTTAAATAAAAAGGCAACTCCAGAAACAAACAAACAAAATTCCTTTCTTGCTTGACTGGTTGTGCTTTTCACTTATAAAAATGATTTTCCTTTCCCTGGGATGGCAGCGTTATTAGAACCAGGACTTTTTCTCAGCTAAGCTCTTTTACTGCAGAGCCAGTGAGGTAAAGTGAATATAGTGCCTGCTGTAAGAGTTGTGTTTTTTTCCTTTGGTTTAAACATCGGTAGTAGTGAAGCTACGGATCTTAAGATTCTAAATCAAGACAACTGTTCATTGTATCTAAAGTCTATTTAGACAACAGCTTTCCTATAGCTACATTGTTCAGTGAAGTGGATTCCTTTTCAGTAAATAGACAGGCTTTAAGGCCCTCAGGTTCTTCAGATCTGAAACAATAGAAGCAGTCATTAAAGCTAAATAAAGAGGAAAATAATTCCAAAGACATTTTTAGGAATGTCTTTGGCAATGCCCCTACCTCCAGTTGCTCATCTTTTTTATCCTGGGCTGCTGTATCCACTTCTCCTCTTGTCATGCAGCCCAGTCTGATCAGAAAACTGATCTGGGTTTAAATATAGCCTTGTTGGAATAAAAGATAGTGAACCTGGTCAGGTTTAACTGTGGGATCCCGTAGCTGTTGTAATGGCATTAATGGTTTGGTGGAGATGGTTTGGTGGTGAAGCGAAGATGGGGTTACTGTCAGTACCTCTTGGGGCGTGGGGGGAAGCACAGTGAATGACAAAGTTGTTCCTTGATGGTTTTGTATTTGGGACAATGTACTTGAGACCTGTGGAGAAAAGGGAGGAACGTTTTCAAGAGAAGCGTAAAAAGGCTATAGCTTCTATGAAAGATAGATAAAGATAACAAAGGAGAGGAAATACAGCTCGGGGTCAGATGAGGTGCCATAAAAGCACTATTTCTGTTGAACCGTTATTCTTGTTTTTCTGGTATCGGTTTTGGTTCCTAGGCTTGTGTTCTGACCACATTCTGTGGCTCTAGGATGGAGAGATGGATGGAGCAGTGCTTCTGAGACTATGTAGTTGCTCTGTTACCTGCTGTCCGCTTTCCCTCTTAGCTCAGTGAACTACTTCAGGTGTGCTTGTGCACTTGTGAATATGGTCACTACTGTCTGCATCAACTGGTTTTTTATGGAAAAATTACCTCTTCCTGTACATGACCACCTAATATTTGTACTAGCAAAATATATGCTACTTGCTAAGTCTTAGTTTCTGGTGAATATGTGAAAAACTTGAGGTTTCTAATAATTGAAGAAATGACTCCCTTTCCCTGTTAAGTGGCGATTAGGACCAAACTGGTAAAATGTTGGAACACTAAAAAGTTGTGTAGATTTTTTTTTGGGGGGGTAAGGCTAGTTTTCAGATGGATGTTCCGAGTACCCGTTTGTGTTACACTGAGATGTTTCTAGCGAGATGACTTGTCTCACCGCTTAAAGATGAGTGGCCGCTTTCAGGGATGGAGTTTCCTACCTCTCTGCAGAGAAACTTGAAATAAGATGCCTTGCCTGCTCTGTGAAGGAGGAGTGTAGAGCAGGCATAGTCCGTGAAGTCTTAAAATAAATGCTACTGAAAAATCAGAGGTCCTAACCTTGACGGGTCTGAATGTTACTCAGCAACACAAAGCCTAAAAGAGAAATTGAAAGGAAGTAAAATTGGAAAGGAAGGACCCAGCTCCCTTTCCTGTTTCACAGAACTTGCGTACGCGCCGGGGTGGAGCATGCAGGAGAATGACATTGATAGTCGCTTTTCTTTCTCCTGTACTTTGCTCTCTAGTTTAGATAGGCATTTGCAGCATTGCAGGGTTTCTGTCCGCAGACTGTTCTTATCTAGGAAAGTAGCATTACCTTTTAAGCTGGTGAAAATACTATTGATCTAATGTTACACTGAAGTTCCTTCGTCTCTAGCTGTTCCGGCCACTTTACGAAAGGGATAGAAGTCTGTGTCCCCTCAGTTTTTGAAGGGAGATAAATGAAATGCAGTGTTAGCATGTAGCAGTGGACCTTCATAAGCTTAGATACAGCTAGGATAAGAATCTAGGTCTCTTCCTGTTCCTGGGATCAGTATGTTAAGAGGGAACTTTTCACCGCCTTGCAGATGTGATATACATGTTTGTGGGCATGAATATCAACTAATGAATATTTATGCATATAGTAATGAAGCCCTACATCTTTTTTTTTTTTTTTTTTACATATGCATATGGATTTGCAAGATACCAGTGTGGGTGTGAATAGGTGCAGGCCTGGGAAAATTATGATAGCTTGTAACTATGCCGCTTGGCACATCGAGTGTGTACGAATGCATATGGGCAGAACAGTGTTAAAAAGCAAAATAAAAAACTTCTACCTTCTCATCCCTTCCCGAAAGAGTCATGAACCCTAGGGTTGTTTTTGTTTAAGCATAACTACCACTTGCTGAAATATCTTAATATAAAGCTCCTACTTCCTGTCTTTGCTGACTTTTTGAATGGGAACCACTGTTATTTGACACTGTTTACATCCCCAAGCAAGCAAGCCTAGTCATGCTAGAGGTGGGAAAGTGAGTGGTGTTAGAGTGACCCCCAACAACTCTTTTAAATATGCCCTGTGATTTACAATTTGGGTGGCTGGTGATAAAGTTGGCAATTTCATTAGACTGCGTGTTGGGAAAGACCGCATCTAGGGTTGTATGCATTGATCCCGTTCTATTACAAAGGTGCCCTCCACCCTCTGTGCTTGCATTTTTTAAGGGATTGATGATTCATAGTTACATTACAAAATCTGATCTGCTAGAAGTTGGGGTTCAGTTACGAGGATGCTTCTGAAATTAACAATGTGTGCTATTTGCCAGCCTATAGTGTTATTGAAGTCCCTCTTTGATACCTGCAGTGTTTCTGAAATTTCCATCATGCCTGATAGTCCCACTTCTGTTCCTTTAACAAAATTATGCTCTAGCAAGAGCCTCAGTATTTGATTCTGAAATATTTCTGTTGGTGTAGCTATCATTTGGATTTCAATGTTGAAAGACTGCTGATTCACAGGAGGGACCACAGACTCCAGGACATTCTATGATTTTACTACAGAGTTTTGATAATTTGAGAACTGGGAATACAGTGTTACCTCTTACTGTCTCTTTCTTGGTAGTCTTGTTTTTAAAAGGTGTTTGGCCTTTTCAGGGGACGGACTTAATGGAGGCAGCCTGTTTTGTTTTTAATGTTCACAGTATCTTTTATTAAAACTGTTGGTTCAGTGTCTATTCTCTCATTTTTGTCTGAAAGTTTCTGTTGTTTATGCTTCTAACTGTATCTCTGAAGCCTTTTATTCCTCAGGCCAGCCCTGAGTTGTTAATTAGTTAGCCCTTTTTGTAATTTTGTAACACCAAGTGCCCTTTTTCAGGAAAGCAAGACAGACACATTCCTGGTTTTGTGACTGTTTAGTGGCTCTGTCAATGTAATGCACACAGATCTTGGAATGCTGAGTATGGACTAAATTTGGATTCTTCCCTGCAAACCTCCCAGCTACTGCCTTTTAAAAAAGATGTTAGCTGTATGACTAATCAGTGCCTGAACTGTGTCTAACTTTGCTGGTCTCCTTAGTTGAAACTGGGAGCTGTACTGAAATAGGCAGCCTAGCAATTTTTGGTATAATACTAGTTTTGGCAGCAGTTATACCTGCTGGTTTCTTAAGATGTCTTATTGCAATAGGTGAAAAAAACCCTGGAGGCAGGGAAGATCAATGCAGGAACCATTTCATACACTGGAAATTAGTGAATTAATAGTTGCTCCGATAACATTAATTTCAGACTTTAACTGAATTGGAGTTGATATTTGAGGATCAATATGCACATGCTCATCCTTTTTGCAAGGCAGTGAGTGGTCCTGTCTTTCATATTGCAATATGTAGCGTTCCGCTCCTTGTATGAGACAGTGTGTGCTACATCTAGTTGTGATGTTTCCCAATGGGTGGATTTCCTCTCTTGAAATCACTATGCCCTCGGGTATAGCTTTTTTAATATCACCTGGTATGACTGCAGTATGACCGCAGATGCTTTCTTCCCTATTTGTTCCTATGTGCCTTCTTTTTTTTTTCCTGGTCAAACTGAGTTATTTGCTTGCAAATTAAGTTACGGAAATAAATTCTACAAGTTGTTAGGTAGTGTCTTTGAGACCTTTTCCCGTGTTGCTTCAAGATAACGGGTAGAAAAGAGGGAGCTCAATTTGTTAGGGCTAATGTATGGAAGCTCACAGAACTCTTCCCGCTCGGCATGTTAATAGGGATGAAACATCAGAGTAACAAGAAAAGAAAAGAAATTGGTACTACTGCCTTCAGAAGGAAAATGGGCAGAACAGCTTTATGTGGTTTCTGTTTTCTAATGCCAACTCACTTTAGTAAACCTGACTTGTATTATTATTGTACTTTTGAAAGACTCCAGATTTTTATGGCTGTTTTTAACACTTCTGATTGAAAGGGGAAGGTTCTCCTATATAAGTAGAAGTGATCACTTTTTGTAGAAGGATAATTAATGAACGATTCCTTGACCAGCATTGGCACTGTTGATGAGGCATGAAACGAAATTGAAATAACCTCTAGGCTGATCGCTGTTTTCTTGTTTTACTTAGGAGTGTAAGGGACAAATACAGAAATGTGTGGCTTGCCAGCTGAAGAAAGTGTGCATGGGGGCTTTTTTTTGAGCGCAGTTCTGATTTTTTAAAATGAGCTCCTTTTCCTGGTCTGGCTCTTTCTTTCACAGTGTCATCTGAGGTATGTTTCACAATCAGATTCTGGGTAAGGTTTATCTTTTTTTTGAATGGCTGACTTACTGCTTTGTTGGTAAACAGAAGTGGTAAAAAAAATAATGCTAATAAAAGCGTGTTCGCTGGCTGCTGTAAGCTGTGGGTTTGGTTTTTTTTTTTTTGCAAGTTCTCCCCAGAAGACAGAAAATCCCCTTCTTTCTTGGCAGTTAGAAGGGAGGCCACAAATCTGAGCTGGAACTACGTGTCTAGACTGGAGACCTAAGAGGTATTTGTTCTGTGATTGAGCTGTGTCTTCAGCCTCCATATGCGCCCTAGGTCTCTGGTTAAGGACAAGTGAAAGGCAACTTTCTGAATTCTCTTTTGCTCTGTGTAGAAGTAGCATCAATCTGCTGTCTCCCTGTTTTGAAGTCGCTAAGCCCAGAAAGTGCTGCAGCTGGTATCTGTGGGCAAAAGGTACCTTCCCTATTCCTCGTGAGGATCAGTTCTGTTGTTGTGGTTTAGGCCCTCAAACAGGGACGTTCATTAGACTACATTGATAGTCGTATCTTTCCAAGTGGCTTTCCTCACAAACCTGGATTCAGAAGATCCACTGAAGTTGTTTTGGGACCCTGGGCAGGTGTCAGCTTTGTGCTTCTTCTCTCTTTCTGGTATCCACAATGAGCTGTGAGTTCTGTACGTTCCACAGGAAAAGAAGATTCCTACTCAGAAATCCAAGTCTCTGACCCTAGCCAATTGTCAGACTTGAAAATATAGAGAAAATGCCTAAGGTTAGTTAATGGGAAGGAAAAGTCCCCCTGTAATCATTTAAGTGCCAGACGGCTTCCTTTTTGTGGAACAGTTATCAGAGAGAAAGTGAATTATCTACTTTGTGCTTGTCCTGTAAGTGCCGGTTCTGTGATGGAGGGAAGCAGAAGTTCAGACCTGGGCTGGGAGAGGAGGGGGCTGCACTTAGTCCTCGGTGAAACAGGGTTGGCATAGGAGGTTTTGTCATCGTGGTTGAAAACTTCCTCTGCCTTTCTGTGGAAGAGGGGCTACTTGGGAGATGCACAGTGTTCATAGGATGTTCTTATTTTGTATGTTTTGACTGAAAAAAGCAAGATACTTCCATTTCCTATTATTGTTGTGTGGAGCAGCCCTATCCAGTGTTTGCAGCTTCCATTAGTAAGACTTCTGAGGTGTTTTTCATGTGCTTGTGAATGTGCAGCAACAGTTAACAGTTTGAACTTTAATTACTTTACTCTTTTCCAGGCTGCTTCTTAGTACTTGTGGTGTGGTTAAGCAACGGAGATTCATTTTGGCACACTGAAGAAATGCACTTATCTTTAATATCTCGTTTCCATGAAAATGCTCTACTGCTTACAGGTTCCAACTAAAGTGTATGCTGTGCTAACAAGGCTGGTGAAATTTCAGTTTTATTTTTGTCAGCTTGACAATGTGTCATGTTCAGCTTTTCTGTTGCATAGCTAGTTTTCTCTTGTGCTGAAAAGACACTTATAAATATTACTAGAACAAGAGAACACACTGGATTTGAAGAAATTTAATAGGCATTAGGGCATGCATGCCAGTTCCGAGAGCTGCTCTGAAGCTGCTTCTTGCACGCTGTTGTTGCAGTCTGTTTTGTGGAAACACTGTGTTCTTTTCTGTTATGAAGTTCAGACGTTACAGCTGGGGAGAACTCTTCATCTCACAAACCCACAGTTACTGCAGTGCTGTTTGGTTCTCCTGTGAAATAGAAGCAGAGGCACCAAATAGACACATTGACTTGGTGAGGTTACTGTGCCCCTTGGGTGAAGACAGGGCTGTTGGCGTTAGCCCAGTTCTGACATAGATGCCCTATTCTAGTCTCTTTTTTAAAGAAAAATCTGCTTTAGAGTATTACTTTTGGCAATAATGTGTGATATAAACCCTGTCTAAAGAGAACTTGTTTACAAGCCTTATTAAAAATAAGAGAAATAGGAGAAATAAGTCTCAAGCATGCTTTAAAAGTGTTGTTTTGAATGTGACAGGGACAGAATAAGTGAATCCTAAAGAAAACTTGTGCATGCCTAATTCTCTGCAGCCATCCCCCTAAACGAGAAGGGCACAACTGCTTTTTGTTGTCCTCGGCAAGGTGTAGAAATGCAGTATCTCGCTGACTGTGCGAGTAACAGACCTTCTCCCGTTCCGTTCCCAAGGAACGCTCTAAGGTTCGCAGTGTTACCTCACCTGCAAGGGCTACCTGCTTTACTGGGCCACAGCCAGTAAACCTAACCAGCTGCTTTGCATCTTGCTCTCTTTGCTTTTTTCCTCTCCTGTTAAAGAAAGCTCCATGTTTGGAGGAGCGCAAAGGACTCTGCGCGAGGAAGATAACTATAGAGCTGATGTTTTTAGGAGAGGGCTTGGCTCTATCGCCAGCTGCTGTCAGCTTGCCCTGGACTTTGTTACAGGACTGATAGGGCTCTTGAAAAGCCAGATCTTTGTGTCCCTGTGTTGAAGGGCTACAGACTGGCTGGGGAGAGCTCTGTGTGCGTAGAATGTATTTCACTGAATTTTTAGAGTTGGAAGGGACCATAGAGATCATCTAGTCCAACTCTCCTGCTGAAGCAGGATTGCCCAGAGCATGTTAGAGCACGTTACTCAGGACTGCATCCAGGCGGGTCTTGAAAATCTCCAAAGAAGGGGACTCCACAACCCCCCTGGGCAGCCTGTTCCAGGGCTCTGCCACCCTCACCGTGAAGAGGTTTTTTCTCATATTTGAGTGGAACCTCCTGTGTTCCAACTTGTGCCCATTGCCCCTCGTCCTCTCACTCGCAACCACTGAAAAGAGTCTGGCTCCCTCCTCCTTCAACCCACCCTTTAGATACTTATAAACATTGATAAGGTCTCCCCTCAGCCTTCTCTTCTCCAGACTAAAGAGTCCCAGCTCTCTCAGCCTTTCTTCACAAGGGAGATGCTCCAATCCTTGAATCATCTTCGTTGCCCTTCGCTGGACTCTTTCCAGTAGTTCCCTGTCCCTCTTGAACTGGGGGGCCCAGAACTGGATGCAGTATTCCAGTTGTGGCCTCCCCAGTGCAGAGCAGAGGGGGAGAATGACCTCCCTTGACCTGCTGGCCACACTCTTCCCTATGCAGCCCAGGATTCTGTTGGCCCTCCTGGCCACAAGAGCACACTGCTTGCTCATTGTCATTTTGCTGTCTACCAGGACCCCCAGATCTTTCTCTTTGGAACTTGTCTCCAGCAGGTCCATGCCTGTTTGTGCGTGTGTGTTTAACTGTTCAAGTGAGTTTATACTGCCAGTGAGAAGGTCTGGACTGGCATCTGTAGGAAAAAGAAAGGAAGGTTGCTGGCGTGGGCTGAGACAGAGGGGCAGGATGCAGAACAGGAGAACTTGGCTGAGGGTGTTCTTTAATTTGGGATTTGTGGCAAGCATCCTTGATTATGACTTTGCTATTTTACTGTGAAGAAGGTTTCTGGCAATGCGGATACCTGTATGGGTGGAAGCTGTTCTCACACCAATCAAATATGCTGTTGTCATCCTAAATAGTGAGGATGTGATGTTCTTTGCTCCTTCTAGGTATGCTCCCAGTCTCTTTGAAGAAGCCTTCCTAGAACTAGGCACAGTCCCAGCAGGAGCAGCTGGCTCTTCATGTCATGGCAAAGCATGCTTCTAGGACTTCCTAGAGGGCCTAAAGAAAATAGCATTCAAATCATGATGAGGCTCAGTGGGATTTAGATATGCAGTTATTTTAAGCTCTTCTGAAAATAACCAGCTTTATAGGCCTATCTCAAAACAAATGGTTAGAGATGAGATGTGCATTTTAGAAAAAAAAAAGTAAAAAAATTTAGTGGCTATTGTAACTGCTTAAGAACAAAGTGCCATAAAAGCAAGGTATCAGTTTCTAAAATACCTTTGTGTCATAGCTCTAGCCATCTGTCACATCATTTAGTAGCTGTGCCAATGTGATTAGGGTAATTTGATCCATAAAAGTATTTTTTTTCATGACTGATTATTTTCAAGGAGGTAAGTTGGTAAATCCAGAGATAAGCTTGAAATGAAATTCAGCCCTATGAGAAGCTTGAATCCTTGAAAACCTGGGACTCTGGGCAGATTAGTTTATTATAGAGTAACTTTGGATTGAGAAATTCTCAATACCTAGGGGAAAAAAATATCTGGATCCTGAAATAAATACTTAGTCTTGGGTGTGTTTCCATAGCCCTTTTTCTAGAACAGGACCCTGACTTAGGAAAGGGCTTGCATTAGGTGAACGTGAAGGCCTTTCAAAGTTTTATTGTTTGTTTGTTTTGTGTGATATTTTTTTTTAATGTATGCGATAGTTAACTTGAATTTCATTTAGACTTTGAAGGTCATAATAGGGCATAACAGGAAAGGTGACCCACACAGATACACTCTCATCTTGTTTTCCTTGATGCCTTGGATATCTTTCTGTGAACTGTTAAGGAGAAACCTTCCTGTTAATGCAGAGTAGACATTGAATAGCTCTTGTGCAGAAGATCAGGAACTAGTTTTCCTGCCCTCTTGTAACAGCATACTCTTGTGTCCTCCACCACGCTGTGGGGAAAGACTGCTTTATTAGAAACACTTAGTGAAATCTATTCTGATAATAGATCAGAAATCAACGTAGTTGGAGAGGACTCTGGACTTCCTGGTGGGGTTTTGATTGTGTAAAAATGAGGAGCTTTCTGCAGAGCTGGGTGATCTGTTTTGCAGTAACTATCTCTGGGCGTATATTCAGACATCCAGCCTATTCCATCTCTCTACGCGATTTCCTCTGACTGTTGTTGGGATGGTATCCGGTGAATTGCTGCCAGTGAACTGACAGTCGCATCCTTTCCACAGTTCAGGAGACAGGGAAGAGTTACTGAGGAAGGGAGGGAGGAAGGAGAGTGGTTCCACTGTAGTTTGTTTGAGCTGAGATAGTTCTAGCCCTGTCTTGCGCATTGAACGTAAGGTTCTAAATCACTTCCTGGGCACAGGGGCTCCAGGGCTACTTTCAGGTTGAAAGTAGAGAGAGCTTTAAGCTCTTGCTTTTAACTTAAGCCCCTCATGGTGCTGATGTTCAGTCTGGTGGTCCCCATTTGAATCTTAAGATAATATTCTCTCCCAGATCAGAGACTTAGACTTTGCTTTGCTTCAGCAGCCCTCACTTGTGGCTTTGTGCAAAACTTTATTGATAAACCTTTCTGTTAGATGGAATAGATTGTTAACTCGTCAAAATAAAGATGATGTGGATAAACAAAGATGACTGTACAGTGAAGTTCCTTTTTAAAGGACGGTTCTGTTTATGCAGGAGTTAGGACAACAAACACAGTTTTGCATTTTATTTGGAGACTAATATTTGACTTCTGTTCACTTACACACTAAACCTAGAGATTTTTTTTCCTGAGGTTGGTCTCTGTTGGTAAGACTTCACAAATAGATTTAGCAGATGCATAGCATAGGCAGTTAGGTCTTAGAGAAATATTAACAGTAGACTCCAACAGCTGTTAACTGAAAGTATTTTCTTATGTAAGAGGAGCCTATTAATCCACAATTATGCAAAAATCTTGATGGAGGCTTATAGGATAGAAGTTGAAGGTCTCCCCTTGGAAATGGCCTGCTAGCTGCTAATTCTTTATGTTCTTGATCTAAAGCTACCTAAGTGATTCAGTACATAATGAAGCAAGTTTCCAAATACCTTACCTACTCATTGCCAAGGCGACTTTCATTCACATCTCTCCTCTGGCTTGAAGATTGCAATTAGTTGGTTTGTCGCCCTGAAGGGAGATTCTTTCATGTCTCCTGTGCTTAAGTACAGGAGGAGTCTGAGTTATTGCTTTCCCCATCTCTCCTTGTCTTAAAGCAGGTAGAAATATGAAAGAGACTATACTATTTTCCACCCTTCCACTTGGGCTGTTAAGATAAGCTGGGGCTTCATCCTTCTGTTAAGGTGTTATCAGTGTTATTTCTACCACTTACCAGGTGAAGTAGCCTGCTAAAAGCACCCTTAGTCACATGTTTATTTAGTACTTACTGTAAAGCCTTCCTTCCGGATTCAGGAATGCTGCTCTAAGGACTCATTCAAGTTCAGGGCACAGTGTAAATGCTGTGTGGGAGAACAACAGGTTTGCTGGATATTCATTGAGTGGTTTCTAAGTGCTTGTGGTGCTTCCTGATTAAGAGAAATGTTTGGGAATTGCACTGGTTCATGAAGACCTGGGGAGGGTAGCTGTGCTGTCCAAAGAAGCTTATTTATAGCATCACCAAAAAAGGTAGGCTGGGCACATGGCAACTGCAAACCACCAGACATCATCTTCTAGAAGAACTTGGGTGAGTCTGCTGATCACTGGCTTTTTTTCCTTCCCAATTGGAGTTGGGCTCAGGCTGATCCAGGGAGTGGTTGTAGATACAGCTTTTTATTTCCTGTCTAGTTCAGGCAGGCTTTTAATGCTTATTAGTCAAGCAAAGTCCTTGTTCAGATCTTTGACTTAATTTAAATAAATAAATAAATGTAATGCACAACTTCCCCAGGCCAGCAGAAGGTTAAGGGAGATATATTTAGTGTGTGTTAGTGTCGGGGCCAGAGGCTTCATTTTGTAGGAGAACCCTTAAATATTTATTTTTTTTTTTTTGGCCAAGCAGTGGCCAAAGACCTCAAATTGTATGTGAAAATGTTGGGTTTTTTTTAAGCAGGTTAAATCAGAAAATGGGGTTATGCTTTTTTCTTACTGTACTACTCTAACATTTGTCAGTGTTTTTTCTATCTTGCAGAAGTTGGTAGCTAGCAGTAGTACAAAGATTTGTTAGGTCATACCAGCTTTCTTGTTGAAGAAATTGATTAAAAAATGCAAATGTTTTCTTGCTAAGTGTGCTTGAAAATGTAAGGTGGTTCAGAAGTTTGGCCTTCTGTGGTCATGGTTTCAGGCTGTTCTAGAATGGAGAGAAACAAGCTAAAATTAGTTAATCTTTGGGTTGTTTGAGAGTATATGTAAGACTAAAATGTTTGGTTCCAACTCTGATGTAGTTAATTTAGAACTGTTGCATGGAGATACCATACTAAAGAAAATACAGAGCCTTCAATAAAAATACTCCTGATTGATGGGAAGGGTCTTAAGCTTCTACTTAAAGTTGTTGTGGTACAGCTGTTGCCTTTCAGCTTAGTTCTTCCCTTCAGGAGTTTCATGGTGACCAGATACCAACCTTGGCTCTAAGACTGGTTTAACTCTGCTAGTGATATGTTAGATGTATTGTGGGCTGGATCAGCTGGCTGGATGCTAGACTTTAAGTGGTAACTCCTGCTTCTACTTTCATACAAAATAATTAGTGATAGCCTGAGTCTTTGACTCTGCAGCTCTGGCAATCTGAATCCAGTCATATGCTGAAAGAAGTTAGTTTTGTCTCAAATGAACAATGGCTACAAACTGCTTGAGAAGTTATGACTTTCTTAAGACACACCATCAACTACTACGTCATACTCTGAAGTAATAATTGTCTAAAGGAATAACGCAGCTGGTTTTAACTGGCATAAAAGCTTATGTGAGGTATAGCCTATGATAAAGCATGAAGAACTCTGATCTGGCAAGGTCTCGAGTCTTGGGAATGCTGCTGCATTTGGTATTCAGTCCTCTAAGTAGCCAGAGTAAGGGGTGCGTGTGGGGAACAATAATAATAATATGAAAATAGGCTGGAACTTTAAATAAACAAATAACTCTTTTTGAATATGAAGTGCCCAAAGGCCTATGTGGCTCATAACCTGCAAAATGAGCATATATGGGGGAGAAAAAAAGATCCATCTACCTATAAAAAGTACTTCTGATATTCATAGCTTCTCTCACACGCCCAAAAAGATGTTCCAATTAAGTGAAAACAGTTATGTGGCGTAGCTTTTGTCAGGGACAAGAGAAGCCCAGAAATATGACCTGTACAGGGAAGGCTGACAGGATGTTCTCATGAGGCTCTTGTATTCATCTGTTCTTCCTTGCTGGTGTAAAAATGTGGAATATGCAGGCCATTCTTTTATCCTCTGCTGAAAAGTAATCTGGAAGCTGGAGAGAAGAATATATATTCCTTGAAGCTCAAATTGTCTGTAATGCAACAGGGCTAGTCATCATCCTTAGATCTGATTGAATTATGTTGTCCAAAGTTGATCATTTGAGATACAGACTGCTCCTAATTTGTACTGCCATCAGCTGGAAGCAGGGCAGCGATCACCTGACAGACCGTTTGATGGAAGAGGAATAGATATGTCCTGTGTAAGCGTTTGATTCCATCCTCCTCCAGCCCCACCAGTCTGTGCTGAGGGGTGACTGTGATGAGCTCACGTGATCTCTATGGGTGCATTACACGAATTGAAATTGCGGCTGTATCTGTCTATCATTTAAAATGAGCCTTCCCTCCTGTTGCTCCCTCTCGCTTTTTGTGTATCCCCCTTTCCCTTTCTCTATTTCAAGCACCCAAATTGTCCTGAACTTCAGATTGGGTGGGGGAAGCGTCTGTCATCTGTCACTGTCTTTTATTCTGGAGGTTTAGTGCGTATCATTGGTGCTCAAGAGTGGCAGATGTATTTTGTTTCTAGAAACCAGCACCTTTGTGTGTGTAAAATATGTTTTTGGCTGGAAGTGCCAGATAACTTGTTTTGAACAGCAACAGACCCAAATTCAGATGTTTCCTGCTCCAAAGAGCTTATTTGCAAATGACATTGCTCTCCTCATAACCTTCACTTAATATCCTTTGGTCTAAAAATACTTACCGCTCGTGTGAGACTTCAAGGACTAATATTTTGCTTATTTTCAATAGGAGGCTAACAGGTTTTTAAAAGATTGTGATTCAAGTAGTAGTTTAGAAACAAGACCTTTTGGCTGAATGATGGAATACTTAAAATCTGACCCTTGGTAAACTGTTTACATGTTACATGTTTCAACGCAAAGATTATTGTTCTTAAAGAGCATAAATATTCATGTAGTTTCTCCCCTGTCCCTTTAGGCCAATTCTTTTATTTCTTTTTTTCCTGGGTCAAGAATTGTTCAAAAGGGCATGTAAGGTACTACAAATTGAGACGTACTCATGTGCTGGTCATCTTTAGGTCCTTGAGGCAGCAGTAGTGAAACAAATCTCTTTGTGCTGTGTTTTCCTTCTCCCTTCAGAACCTTTTCAGGCCCCAGCCGTTCCTGTCTGCTTCTTTCTCTGTGCTGATCAAACAGTTTTGTTTTCAGTGTCGAAATGGCTTCAGAAATTAGACTTGAAAGGCTTGCTTGTTTACCTCATTTTGTTTTGTTCTGTCAAGGTTAGTAACACATCAGCTCCGGAGAAAGTGAATTCGAGATGTGTGACACGGCAGCAGCTTTGGAGAGAACAGGTCCGTGTGTGAATACAGCTTGGAGAGGCCTCTCATCATAGCGGTTCAAAGGGTGCTTGTGCAATATGATTCATTTTCAGAGCTTTAATACCGAAGAATGAAGCTAATTGTGGCTTCTTTTTATAACACCGAAGGCTTACCTTCGCTCTGCATCTAAGGTGCACCAGCAGAAGGGAAAGCTTTTGTTGTGGTAACCTCTGGGAACCCTGCTGTGGATGCAGGTCTTGTTGTTTGGCTCTCCCAGGGAAAGGACCACCCTTACCATATGTGTTCATAGAGCTCAGCATCTCGGCAGATACCGTGGCAAAAAGCTCAGCCCGGAGAACAGCAGAGTGCGCAGACTGCCTGACACCTGGGTGCTCTTGGTGTTACGCTGGGAGAACCTTTTGGATTCTTGGGATGGTTTTTGTTTGTGATTTGTTGTGTTTTGTTTTTTTTTAAATTGTCCTTTATCTGCAGATGCCATCTTCAGAAAACAGTGAGGCAGCTGTGCATCTGCGTTTGAAGATGGTGAGGGAGAAATCACAGAGATGCTTGTATGGAAAAAAATATTAAAAGGCTAGTGAAAGCAGTTACTAATAGTGGACTTCTGTTTGGTCTAAAGTATAGAATATTAGAAGTATTGAGTTGACAAGGGTGTTCAAGCGGCATCTTTTTAGTTAGGTTTTCAGTGTAGCGAAGCTTATCACAGGTTCTGTCTGTAACAAACTGGGGCTTTGGTATTAACCTGAGCTGAGGCAGCTGGCAAGAGTCCGAAGAGGAGTGCTTTACAGTTCACATGGCTGTGGACCCTTGATAAATGGCTAGTTGGCAGACTGTTAGTGTAGTGAGGGGGGAGGCTACCTGCTCTGTGGTGTTGCCTGTTCCTTTGCACTTCAGGGTGGTAAATGGGACTGAGAGCGATCTTTTTGTGGTCTTTTTAGTCACTTTTTTGTTACTATTTGGCAGGTGATGTGCGGTACCATGACAAGTTTTATAGTCCTTTCCAAGATTTGCCCAACCCTAAGAGCCAGAATTGTTCTGTCTGGCTGATGCTGAATTCATTACCATCCCCCTGCCCCTATTGTTCATTCCTCACTTCAAAAAACCTATTTGAAGACCAGAGTTTGACCATGTAAGTAATCACAAGAGAGTGCAGATAAAGTCTTAAGAGAAGTTGTCAGTGAACAAGGGGATTAGGGAGCATGTTCTAAAACGTGCTGGGGTAATAGAAAAATCTGAATATTCAAGAGGAGGAAAGGAGCTTATTTTCTAGAGGTTTAAAGATTATTGTAAAAGCATATTTACTAGCTTTTCTCTTTTTGTAGGGGAATAACAGCTGCCATAGTTGAAGGCTACTTTTCAAGAATTCCCTGTATTCACAGGTGACAGGCTGACTTGGCATAGCTGATAGTTGACATGTGGAGCACTTCAGTTTAAGGTCATCAGTTCAAACACAGCCTTGGTCAGCAGTGGAAGAAAGCTGTTACCACGGGAGGTTTTTTAATGAAGTGAGCTGGCAATCTGTCAGGCTCTTAGGGCATGAGTTTCTGCAAAACTACCATAAATGGTACTTGCAAATAACCTTGGAGTCAAAGAATTAAGCAGGTGTCGATGATAATCCAAAGAAATGAAGTAGGCACATGGGGAGTGACAGGCATTGAGCACTCATGCTTGTACAGCTGATAAATGGAGTGTTTATACATTCCTTCCTGAACTTCAAATAAGAAAAACTAGTCAGTAAAGCGGTGAGAAGCTTCTATCTACATCATCTACGTTTTCTCTGTCCAGATATAGATAGAAACACGTAATGATGACGTTGCTGGGTGGGCTAGGCACCGATAGAGCTGTGCTTTCACGCTCAGAATAGGCAGTCCTTGCGTTCCTTTTGACTTCCAGGCACCTTTTCCTGTGTACCAAATTACTACTTTTTTGGTTCCAGTAGCTTTTTCAGAGTCCTTTTAAGCTCTTACTTGTATATACTGTTCATCGGAGGTGCTGTTCTGCTGTGATGAGGTTGAGGCCAACTTGCCTTCACTGAAGTCCACAGCCAAGTGCTTATTAATTCCTGTGAAAACAAGACTTCCTCTGTTGTCCTCTTAAGAGCTTTGCCTGGAACATCCTTGCCCATCTGCCTGCCCCTGGAATGAAGGATGAAGTGGTACCACACTTCTCTCCGAATCTGTTGCTGTTGTTAGGGGTTTAATTTAATAATTTGTCTGAGCAGCTAAGGAGATTGTTGTCTTTGTGTGGTGCAGCGTTTGTGAACAGTATTTGCACTGTAATTTTCTTGTTGTCTCCTTTGGCCCACTCATCTCTTTTTCCACCTCCCCCCACATATACTCTAAGCCAAACTAGACAGCTCTATTCATGCAAACCTAGTTATTTCTTAGGGGAAAAAAAACCAACAACAAACCAACAAATGGAAGTAACTGGCCCTAAAGCTTCTTACTGAGGACAGCAATGCTAAAAGCTGTTCTGCCTGGAGGTACAAACTTAAAATAGGTCTCAAAACAAATTTGTTTTTTCCTCGTCTCTGTTTCTACCCCAGTCTTGCCACATTGTGGTCAGAAATTCTTTTTTTAAAGTTTATGACAGTTCTGGATATTTTCTTTGACTGAAATCAATGTATACTCGGAAACATATGCTCCTGACATGAAATCATCTACTCCAGGGAGAGAAGAGAAAACCAACTGCCACATCACCAGCGTTCAGTCTGCCCCCCAACCCTGTGTACTTGTGTGGAGGAAAAAAAAAGTGATTGCTTTCAGTTTTCACTAAAATGTCTGTACGTGTTCTAAGAACTTCATCTAGGAGTCTCCTGGCTCACTTCTCTTACAATTACGTGCTGTTTCGCTTGATCTACCCTTGCCCTTTAAAATCACAGATGATAGATTCCTGCTTTACACCTGCACCTCTCTCATTACCTGCCAAAGAGCACGTAGTTTAATGGATGAACTGAACTCTGTCTCTCCTGTCTTGATTGGTGGGTGGTGACGTAAGTGTGTATAATTGAACTGCATTGATTTCCCTGGAGTGCAAAATTGAAAAGCGGGAGGTTAGCCAGCGGGATATGTGCTCTCCTCCTAAAGAAATAATGAAGTAAGGGAGCAAAAACGCTGGAGCAACTTGCTTTGCTGCACCACGTGAGTGACGGCGGCCTCAGTTGAGAATTCAAGAAGTGCTTGGAAATGGACAAATTTTGTCTTGCAGTCGAATAGACCTCCTCGTAACGAAGGTGCTGTGGAGGCTTTAAAATGATGGTGAGCTGGCAAAAAGCTGGGATTACACAGGGACTGGGAATGGGTAAAGACTTGAGGCCAAACACGGACTGAATGACACTAACTGAATTTAGTTGTTGCTTTATCTTGTCCAGCACTTTTTCAGTAATCTCTCATCTTGCTGCTTTGAAGATGAGTAAATAGATTTTTATAGCAAGGACAGTATGTGCTTTCCTGGCCACAGGATTATTTCCAACTGAACTTTTCTCTCTGTTTCTCTAAAACTTCTCTCTTCTGAATCTTGGGTGCACTTGTTACCCATGTAACTCAGATTTAATCATGCCACACGAAAATCCCTGCTGATTTGAAAAATTAAGATCTAACCTGAGTTAGCTGAGTCATAACTCTTTAGAGAATCTGGAGGACCATGTATTTTGGCTCTGGAAAGAAAGATGAAAAACTATTGTAGAAATTGTAGTTGTTCAAGCTGTGGTTGCTTTCTGCTTGCTTAAGCAAAGCTTAATTAGCTGCTTCCTTGCAAACATGTAATCATTTTGCTATCTTTAGCTGCTTTGTGGTACAACTTCACTCCATGAAAGACACAATATCACAGATGGTTTACGTTTTCCTGAACAAAACATACTCCAGGAGAGTAGGCATGCTCTGGAGCTCTGCTCTTTGAGCAGCTTGCTGGCTGAAGATGGTAAATCAGATAGATTTTCAAGCTCAATAAAAGTAATTTATAGAAATAAGATTTTTTTTTTTGACCTTTAAGAGCCATATCGGTAGCTCACAACTTTTTGATGAGGGAAACTCTCTAGTGTGAATAAAGTACATAAGCTTGTGAAGTGTTGCTCGGAATTCTCAGAGAATCAGATGATGAGGCTTTGATAGAGTGTGAGTCAGAGCCTAAAGTTGGAGAATTTGAAAGTTTTCTTAATTATAATTGAATGTTAGTTAAAACACTTAATCTTATAGAAACTTCCATTATACTGTTCCTGTACCCTTTTTTCTTAAGTGTTGATGTTGAATGCTGAAGCAATACTTTGGGCTTACTCTTCATTCAAAAATTTTATAGAACTTTTAGAGTTGAGTCACTGTATAAACAAAGAAAAAGAAAAGGAGAAAAATGCTTGACTGGAAGGGGTTTTGATTTTTTTCAAGTAAACCTGTACATTTATTCGGATAAAACACAAATTTTGTGGAGAACTGTTTCGTGGTTCTTGCTGTACTTTCAATGTGTGGTTAGAAATGGCTTTTTAGCTTTGACTTTTAAATTCTTTAAGGCTCTTCTCATCTGAGTAAAAAAAAAAAAAGATATGACACGTACAGTTAACTTGCAAAGATAAGTAGCTCTAATTGGCTCTTTGCTTGAGAACTGTATGACTAATATTGAATACAAATGATCACACTGAAAATCTTAACAGCTGCAATAACTCTTCCCTATACCATTCTTACAAAATTGTTAGCTTATCTGCTACAGACAAATTAATTTTTGGCTTGGAACAAATGCATTCTCATTGGAAATGTGTAGATTTTACCTGGTTGACCCTTCAGGAAACTTCTAGGAGACTTCTGAATGGGAATCTGAATGTCCTGTTCCTGTTGAAATGCTGTTCAGGAACTTGTGTCACATAAAGTAAAAGCATGGATGCTGAAAAATTGGCAGGGACGTGGAGAACAGCAACAACAAAAGTATGCAAAAGTCAGTGGTTATGTTTGAGGGAGTGCTGGCTGTGGCCATGTCTCATGGACTCAAGGTGGGACGTATTGATGCTTGACAGCTCCTGGGATTTGCTGGTAGGTATGGACAGGACAGCTATTTTCATGCACTGCTATGTTTGGCTGCCAAAAGAAGACTTGAAATAAATAAAACCAAAACCCAACAACCTCCCATTGCCAACTCAAAACCAAAACTGTGACTATGGTAAACTTTTGGTGATTGCATGAGAACTGCTTCTTGTTGCTACAACTATATTGAATTGTGGTTCCTGGTTTTGAGTGATGCA
The DNA here is from genome assembly GCA_013399435.1 of Arenaria interpres. Taxonomy (NCBI): domain Eukaryota; kingdom Metazoa; phylum Chordata; class Aves; order Charadriiformes; family Scolopacidae; genus Arenaria; species Arenaria interpres. The sequence continues at coordinate 222,559 of VXAK01011474.1, read as the reverse complement.
ATTGTTAGTAGGCTTTGGAGACTTGTTTGATGTACTAATGCAATTAGACCAGATCATGGATAGCATGATACAGTCTTGATTTCAGCATCTTCTGTCTTTTGAATGCATGGTAGGTGGACACCTTTTAATTTAGTCTGACATTTAGTACTTTATTTTTTTAAGTTTAAAGAGCTGTGTTTTTGGTAGCTAGTAGATACTCTTTTTATCAGAGGGTGGTGGTGACACAAGCTCTTGCAATAAAATGACACAGTCAGAAATCTAGTAACTGCTTATAACCTAGAAAAGCAATTCTGTTCATTCAGAAACTTTTCACGCAATGTAATGCCACCAGGCATGGGCTATGAAAATAATCCTCCTTTGTATGCTTGCTCTTTTTTTTTAATTTCCCGTGCTCACCTCTACCGCTCCTTCTGAAAATCCTGCCTGAAAACACGTCCATCAGTTGGCACAGGTACTGTATATTCCCCATGTCAAGATTCCCAAAGAAACAGGCTAAAGAAGACTGTCTTCTGTCATGCCCTATAGCTGTGTGTACGAGGGCTTGAGGGGGAATGACATGGGACGCTCAGGGGAAGTCTCAGTTGTTTGTGCTGACCTGTGAACTCTGTGTGACAAATATATTTTGTGAGGCACCCGACCTGTTCTAGAGCTCTTAGAACACTGATGGGTAACGAACAATATTGCAGTTCAGATGTTCTCTGTAAACCCTTAAGTATCAAACATTATGATAATTTACATCCCATGAGCCTATTGCCCTTGCACAAAAATAAAACTCTGGATATTTGTCTAATTTTCTTGCAAAATTACGGGAAACATAATCTAGGCAGCTAAGGCTTAGTCCTGTTATTTTTTTAAATAGTCTAATTTTAAATGACGTGAACAACAGACTTCCACAACTTCCCTTGAATGTGCCAAGTTGATAATAGAGCAAACATTCAGTTTGACTCCGTTCCACAGCACTTCTGATGTGGGTATGAGCTTTTCTTTACTGCTTCCAAATGGCAGTCCTTTGGATTGTCCTGATTGATGTTCCTCCAGTTTTTTTTTGGGAGCCAGTTAGCTGTAGCCCTTAAAAAGCCCTTAAAAAGTCAAATTAAGGTCCTTGGAAGGAAATTCTGCTTAGTGTGCAGCTGCTGTGAGCACGAGAAAAAGGCAGGTTTTTAAAACTGAAGTTAAATATGGAGATATTAAAAGAGTAATCGGAACCTTTCTTAAAGGAGTAAGCAAGATGAAATACGTCTGCATTTTTAAAGAGGCGTTTCCTTAAAGCATCCAGAGAGCCTAAACTCAGTGGGAAGATCTAGACAAATCATTTAAATTCTTTCTTTGACAGTAAGCAGGCTGGGTGTTCTTGGCTTTGCTTATGCAACTTCTAGTTAAACTTGGTGGTACTGCAGCTGGAAATAAAAGAACTATTTTCCCAGACATGTTGTCATACTGAGGTGATTGGAACTGCAGAATTTCTTAAAATACTGACATAAATATTTTCCTTTGCCAAGACCTTGTTGATTTTTAATGTAATTTTTTTTTAAACTTTGACCGACTTTGAAAATTGAGGGAGATTATTACATTTCTTACAGCCTCTTCCCTAAGGTCTAAGAATATCCATAGGGTGCCTCCTCATGATGTGCATAAAACAGCTGAAGATCCCACTGTTGCCTAAGGCACCGGTCCCATCTCGCCACAAACCTTCTGTTTCTTTTCCTCTTCCATTTCTCTTGTGATAGGCACGCAGCCACGTGGGGAATCAGACCAAATCTCTGACCTGACTCAAGAGGCTGTTCTTCTTATTTTATTTTGGTTAGGGAAAGGTAGTGGCAGCATGATCTTCAGTTAAAACTCACTTTTATTTTGCAAAATCTGGGGAAAGGGAAATAAATACGTTTCAGTGGTAGCATGAAAGAGATATCCTAAATAAACAGATTTAAGCAAGGCATGGATTTGTGTACGTGGAGATCCTGGGTGTATCTACTGTTAGTTATTGCCCTCTAATCATAGATTAACAGGAAGGTTGTGTGGCTAGGTTTCCGACCACAGAAGTGGTATTGTTCCGTTCTGCAGTATCATTTAGTACTTAATAATACCAAGCGATATGATTTAATAAAGCCAGTGAAACCACAGGACTGGAAGAGAAAGTCGTAGAATTCAGGAACTGGTTTTGATGAACAAGCATGTTGTGTTTAGCCCGCTTGAAGGCAGAAATGCTTGGTGGCAGTTCTGTTTTGGGTACAGGTACTGAATTTTCTCTATAATGTTTAACTGAGATTACATTTGAAATCTTCCATTTGAAGAAATATACACTTCAGTGATATGAATAAATGATGACATTTAGAATGAAAACGTATCAAGACTTAAAAAAAAAGCTTAAAAGACTGTATTCCTTGTTCTGTTCTCTCAGTATTATAAATGTAGGAAAAGCATAATGCTTGATTCTTTCGAGATACAGAGTTCAGCGTAGCTCACTTGATGGTGATGGACAACAGAGCTTTCCCTCTGGAATCTCTAGTGCCATTCCAGTGCAATTATTGGTGACTGAAATAGTCTGAGAAGAGTGTCCTTAAACTTATAAAGCTAGCAGCTGATTTGGAAGGTTCCTCTGTCCCCATCCTAGAAGCTGTTCCATGTACTGTTCTTGGCAATCTGAAATGGAGAGATAGTACTGAAAGAAACCGCTCTTCTTTCTAGGAGGGTTTCCACTTCACTGCAGGATCTAAAAACAAAGAAGGAAAGAAAGAAAACAGCTGTGGCTTTTTCTGCTCATTCTGTGGCAGATTCAAGCCTCAGAACAACTAAAACCCTGTTGGTCACCTATCTCAAAACTGAAGATTATATCATAATGACCTGTAAAGTAGATATGCCAAGATATGTTTAATTCTTTGGATGACTTTTAAAGTATTTTTGATAAAGTGTAAACAAATCTGCACTCGTTTTTGGTTCCATTAAATAGTGGATTGGAAAGCTCAAAGAAGCATTGAAGTAATTATTGTATTTGAACTTAGCAATGGTAAGGAAGCAAGTTTTGAAATTAGGCACTTCTATTCCTTCCAGAATCTTAATGCCATGTTCAAAGACAGGTAGTTGAAATGGGCCTTGAAGAGTTGAATTTTAAGGATTGTAGGAGCAGGAACGTGTTTAATAATTTGCAGAGTCCTATTATGTCTCTTTGAGATGCACTTTTCATTTACTACTTGAGAAGCCAGGTCACTAAAGGAAGGAGGACATAAAACCAGAGTATTGGAGAATTTCAGAATTGGAGATGTACATATTTCTCTTTAAATGAGAACAAGCTTGTTTTTTAAAATTAAGTCCCTGTAATATGGCTGGCTTTCCTTTTTATGTGAAGGGGAGAATGGCTATATGTATATCAAATGCAGAAGAAACTTGGTGAACACTTCTACAACCAGCAGCTGGCCCCTTTGACCTAAACACTTGAACCGTTGTGCCGTAACACAATTTTTAGCCTAAAATTGTTGCTTGGGATATTTTCTTCGGAGTTTCAGCATAAATTCTTAACTTTATAAACAAGTCTGCACAGTGGTAGGTGAATTTAGCGTAGCGCCTCTGCCTGGGCTGCCTGCTGGGAGAAGGGAGAGACTGATCCTGTGCATTTATGACATAAAGAAAGGTTTCACTTTTTCACTGCTTGTGGTATTTGTGTCACTAAGCCAAGTGGGGTTTGCCTCTGTAAAAGGCATAGTGCTGCTTTCCCTGGTTGCCAGAGGATTTGAGTGGAGATAGTGGTTTTCTAAATATATATACACACATTATTATTAATAATAATTATTTTAATTGTAATTTTAATTTTTTATTTTTATAGCAAAAGTTCTTTTTAAGATAGACCTCTAACTGGCAGACTTTAGCGTTGCGAGGAGGCTGCTGAGATGATCTGTGTGGAACCACACGAAGAACTACGTTCTGTGTGGCCTAGAATCTTGTTGCCTTAAACATTGCCCAGGACTTGTTTGCCCACACGATCAAACTTGGCTTTTGCATGGTTTGCGATTAATTTCAGGCCAGTTAATGGAAGCAGTTTCACTAAATCTTTCCTAGGCCTTCCCCCTTTAAAGGTGTTGAGGTGATTAACTTCACTTTTAGACTGACGGCTGGAACATACTTCCAGCTTTGACCCGGTAATCTTCTCAAATCCAAAGTCAGACCCTCCTGCTATGGGAAGAGGAGAGGAAGAAGGACCCTGGGCATAAGAGGGCTGGCCTGTCAGAGGATCTCCAGTCTAGCATTCATGTGTGTAATAGATTCCCACTAAACAAGGCTTTTTTTCTAAATGAGCTGTTTGTAGGATCAGCCTACTCTGCTGGTTTCTTAACGTGTCTTCCCCCATATGTGACCTTTTTTTTCCCCTAGAAAACTCACATGTTTTCCCAAGTACTTGTAAGTAGCTACCGTGAACTGACATTAGAAACAATTTATCCCAGAGGTGAGCCTTATTTTAATGAGTGAGTTCTTCGTATGTCAAAATTAAAATGACAGCCCTGCAAGAGCTAAAGCCTCTTGACTGCACTAAAACTCGCCATGGGTCTTTGACTGGATTCTACAGATACCCAGTGTTTAAAATCAAATTGACACATTGCAAGTCATCCAAAATGTGGCTTTGTAAAGGCCAAGGTAAATAATCTAATTTTAAAATGAAATATTTTTGCTTCTTCTCCATACATCAGTATTACTTTTCCTCACAGCCTTGTAATACTGACAGCACAGGATAAGAGAATAATCTCTGGCTTTGAACTATCTATTTAAAACCTTGTGGTTCAGTTGCCAGCTGAATAGCTATTCCCTGTGGCCCCACTGCCAGGAGTTGCACTTTACCTTGGAAAACGTAGCATGGCTTTCTTGAAAATTTTTTTATTAGGTGTGAATAGTCTTTTTGATGTCATTTGGGTACCTCTTTCATACTACAGCTCCTAAGAAACTCAGGTGTTCTGTGTCAGCCTCTGGACCGACTTGATAATAATGTCTTGTGGTTCTCTTCAGTGTTATTTTTCTGGTTCTTCCAGAGCTTGTTTACTGCAAATTCAGATGTTACCAAACTTGACCAGTAAGAGCTATTTGGAAGGAGAGAGGAGGCAGTTTAGTTGAACTCTTGGGCTAGGTGTTACCTTTGTTTAGAAAGTAGAATGTGAAATGGGATTCACGGCCACAATTCCAATTCCATCTACTAGAGAGTAGTTTTGTGCATTATATTCATGGGTTAAGCTTTCTTTTGTTTAATGTTCCATGAGGCCTGGGAATAAACACTTCATTTTGTTTCAAGGTAAGGAGGAAATCTGAGGACCTTGAGTTTCATGAATATAGGGGAAAAAGTGACTTGCTGCTGTTGGCTCGCCTGACTTTACCTTTTAGGGTGATGTGTGCTGGGACTTGAGCATCTATCCTCTCTTGTATTGCTTGGTTACATAAAAATTAATCTGCCTGGAGGTTAAATATGCAGGTCTTGCCTGCTGCAAGGGATATTATGTTAGGTTTAAAGTATCCCTCGTGAATCCTTGGAGATACTCAAAACCCGACAGGGTACAGTCCTGAGTAACCTGTTCTAGCTGACTCTGAGCAGTGGGATCAGACTAGGCAATCTCCAGAGGTCCTTTCCAACCTTAATTATCGTATGTTCCTGTGACTCTTTTTCTTAGTTTGGCCCACACCTCAAATAAGAGTTCTAAACAGGGTGGATTGGTGCACTTCCCTAATTGGCTAAACCGGCTCCTCTGACCAAGAAGAGAAAAGGAAACATGGACACATTTCCCCCAGATATGATCCTACTTGTGCAGTCAAATATACTGATCTGAGGAAAACTAATGTTATGGCAGGCCTCCAGTTTAATACTGTCAGGGTCAGCTTAGCACTGACTCGTGTTGTTTTGTGTAGCCTAGTTGGGACAGACTAGTTTTTCATAGAATTATCTAGGTTGGAAAAGAGCCTTGGGATCGAGTCCAACCATCTACCCTACTACAAAGTTCTCCCCTACACCATATCCCCCAACACCACATCTAAACAACTCTAAACTCATCCAAGGATGGTAACTCAGCCACGTCCCATGCACATGTGCTGTTTTTCCATGAGTGGATTTTAACTTGTGTTAGGTGAAGGAAGCCAGAAGAGGAGCATGTTGGAAGTTTCTTTTTGCTAAATCCTGTCTGTAGAAAAGACTGCTGAGAGAAGGAGCCATCCTGCTTGGACACTCCAGCCAAGCATCTTTGCTTTTATATGAAAGGAAAGCTGCTCTTACTCGCTTCATGTGGTCATTTGTCCTCAAAGTGTGGTACGTCTCTGGAGGTTACACCCAAAACTTGTTGGGCTGACCTGAGGTAGGATCGAAATAGCTGTGGGCACAGGTTGGTATGTGTTGTTTAGTTATTAGGTGGAAAACAAACCCAGCTTAGATAACGAATTGAGTTTGTTTATAGATGTTTTGCATCCCCATCTGCCTTGCTGCAAGTAGCTGTTGTGGCGTTGTCAACTTCCCTCACAGGTTCCCTCGCTGCTTTAATTTCTTCCAGGCAAAACAGCATTTAATAGCAAGATACTTATCTTGTTGTCCTTTCTGATTAGGCGTTACCTTGCTATTGATTTACTTATATAAGCTAATGTTAATGTAACATGTGGTATAACTAATAAATAGCTCTGTGCTAAAAGTGAACTGCCTAGTCCCCTGGAGCGGAGCTACGTGGGAGTCTAATGCTTAGATATGGACACACAGAGCCAGTAAGTACCATGCTGAGTGCATGGAGGAGTGTGTGGATACTACTAGCCTTCTCTCTAGTTGTGTCTTGTGAGCTACTGAAATACCTAAATGTTGAGTAACCTTGGGGTTACACCCCACAGTCTATACAGAGGTGAGCTCTAAGGGCCTTCATACAGTCCACTGGCAGCCTGTTTTCCCCAAAGATAGCACGTAGGTGGCATAGGGGCACTCGGGAACCCCTGGAACAGCTAGCAGTCCGAACTACAGAAGGGACCACCTCTTGTATGCAGTGAACAATACTGTACTATGCTGGTGAAGGACACAGCTTCAGATTTCTTTACGTCTAGATACTGTAAACTTGCTGCTGTTTTGTTTCGTGTTTCTCTTAAGATACTAGCAAGTCTCGATCTGTGGCTGTTTATAAATATGCCAACAACTCCGGACTAAAGTAACAGACATGTATAAACACTGATTTTTCTGTTAAACTTGAGACCCTACTGATATGCTTAATGGCTGTATTTCTGTTAGATCTGCAGGATTAGCCAAGAGACTAATGGAAATGAAGTCACTGTCACATAGCATGTATGGAAAAGGGAAAACCAAGCTCATATGCTGGTGTATATTGGGTATTTTTAAGAGCAATTGAATGGCACATGATTTTTTTCTTTTTTTTTTTTTCTTTTGGGCTAATAGACTCCTGGGCAGTATACCACATGCTCAGAGCACTACTTATCCCTTAAATTCCCTGATGTCATTTGGTTAACTGATTATACCTGTATAGCTTGTAGTCATCTTACATTCCCTTATTAACTGTGGGGACACTAATGTGGCATAAATTGCCTGAAACATTTCTTTGCATAGCATATCTATGCCTTTGGGGGGAAAACAACATTTTATTTGCCCAAGTAAACAACATGCAGGAGTGTACCAGCAGTTTTCAGTATGCTGCATCTGCACCCTGGTGCTCTACCAGAAGCACAATTCTCTTGGAATTGTGTGAACCTCTTTCCTGTTTTTCCAAGCAATCACTCTGTTAACAGCTCTGTTTCTTTCAGCTCTACACACATAGGCAAAATTCTGAAAGTCTGTTGCCACCTTCAGCTTTCAAGGCTGTAATTTCTAAAATAGAGAGGAAGAAGCAGAATTTCATCCATCCTGGCAAGGAAAAGGAGTTTCAAATGTCTAGGGTCACCTGCCTCGCACTTCTTCCCACCCCGCACAACACAAGCATTAGTAAGGGGATAGACAGTTACAGAAAGGGCTATAATATCAGCTACTTCGACAGAAAATTCATCTTTATGAGGCTAAAGGCCTTGGGAGCTGATAATTTTGCACAGCATTATGAACCTTCAATAAAGCTTTGCTACTATACATACATGTTTACAGTTGTGGTTCAGATCACTTGATTCTGGCTTGACATAATAATTGTGCATATATTATGTCTCTGCATGTACACTAATATAAAGCACTGGACTGATTTGGCAGGCAAATCCTAGGTTGTGGTCTGTTCCATTCAGTCTCAGACCATGGTCTTCTATTAATAAATTGAGTAATAAACTCAGTAATAAACTGAGTCTTTAATTGCCTTGGGCTTTTGTTGTTGGAGAGTGCTCTAGAACCCCATTTCTCTGGTTTCAAACATTGAGTTGCAGTTTGAAACTTAATGTGCATTTTAGTTCTGCCGCTATCAGAGGTGTTCTACCCTATTTATAATGTTGATAGAAATGGGTCAAGAAGTAGGGGAGACTGGAAGTGCTGGTCACAAGTTCTTTGTTAGTTTGACTGGCCTAACATCCCGTGAGAGGCAGAACGACATATATTTCCACGTGAAGCTTTATCAGTCTCCTGACCAGTGCCGTTAATATTGCACCTCTTTTCTGGAGAGACTGCCGCATCCAGGTATCACATTTGTCTCTTTAACGATCTGATCAGATGGATTTCTGATAGCCCTGGCGCTCTGTTTCATCCTACTTCTGTTGCTCTAGTGCTTGAGATCAGTCAGTTTTCCAGATGTGATACTCTGATTATCGGCTAGGAAGCATGCTATTCTGAAGCCTCTGCTGTACCCACAAGAAGCTTGCTCAGATGTGAACCCAAGACACTTCTCTGCTAATTAATGTGCTGTGAACCATTGATAGCTCTATATGGGGCATGATGTATTTTCCTGACTGCATCATGCTTGCATCACATATACACAAAAGGCTACTTAACAGCTCATGCTGTTCAGTTGGGAAAATGATTCAGGCTTGGATTCGGGATGAGTACTGCACTTCTGAGCATCTCCCTTGGGAACAGAAAGTAACAATTTGTGTTTAAAAGGGGAAGGAGCTGGTTTTGGGGGAAAGGTTACTGTTCCTATTCTTTAAGGATGAGATGTGTGATGCTACTCCTTCAAGACTAACTTGATCTTTACATTGATATTCTGTAGAAAGAACTAGATTTTATGGCATGCAAATTAAATTGTGTCATTCTTGTTTTTATGCTATTGAGTTTAATCTGGCATCCTTTCACTTGGAAATGACCTAGAAAGGACAAACAGTGATACCTATGACCAATGGCTACATCAAAATGTATACTAATAACTGGGTTGTAGTTGTGGAAGAGGCCAAAGCAATGCCAGAATTGTCAGGAGAGGGGTGTACCCTGCAGCATGCACCTTACCGTGCCTTTCTCTCCTTTCTCTTGTGAGAACTCATCTGTAGTCCTTCATAAGACAACATAGGCACACCCCTGCCCCCCCAAGCCCGACAATATGCAGTTCTTCTCCTTGAGAAGCCCAGGAAAAGAGAGCCTACCTTAAACTAGGAGAACTTGATTTAACCTCAGTATACTGAAGATCAAGATGGGATTGTGGCATCTGTCTATAAATGTACGTAGGAAGGGAGGGAAAGCTACTGGTCAGTATCATCACAGGAACAAAGAGGTATAAATTTGGCCTGGAAATTAAAGAAAGCTATTGATCAGAAAAACAACCGGGTTCAGGAAGAGATAACAGGGACTGGACAAAAAGCTTTACTCTAATGCTCTAATCTCAGTTGCCACAGTATGGTATGTGTCAGGAAATGGCCCTATAGTTACAGAACATAATTCAGTAGTTGCAGTAGAAGGGGTATGCCCAGTCAGTGGTGTCAGCCAGGGAAGGGAAATAAGCCGTATCGCTTCCAGAATGACAATGCCCTTAACAACGTGCTTTAACTTTTGGTCAGCCCTAAACTGGTCAGGCATTGGGACTAGATGATCGTTGTAGGTCCCTTCCAATTGGAATACTCTGTTCCAGAAAAGCAGGGATGGTACAGAAATGAAGGGTTAAAAGCAAATATTACCTTTTTTGTTGTGGCCACTCCAAGTATTTGCAGATCCAAATGTCAAAGAGTTTTCTAGTCTACCCCCTGGAACATGAATTTTTTCATTTCGGTTAGCCAGATCTCTCAGGTCCGTGGAGAAAAGGCCACTTGTGATAATTTCTGGGGTGTGTCTATGGGGAAGGACGGGGAGCGGACAGAGTAGGCATATGGATTTCGCTGGAGGTTTCCAGTGTACATCAGGAACAAATTCTTTACATTTCTCAGTATTCAAATTGGAGAAAACCAAGCCTTCTTAATAGCAGCATATGCTTCTGCTAGCATAAACTAATGGTAAATATATGAATACTAAATTCTTTAATACCAGTGAGCAAATGGAGGGAGGGTGGTTTCCAGATGTTGAAGGCCTCAGGTTGTTTTCTCTGGAGAAGAACTTACAGTTAATGCTGTGCTCTGCTATGCAGGAGCACCGTATAGATTTCTAGGAAAGCAGCTACTGTCATGCTATGGTTTTGCCACCCGTTGGTCATCCCCTATTGACAGAGCTGTGCTGTGCTGCAAGTCCATGCTGGCTGATTGAGCCTGAAAGCAGCTGTTGAATGAAGTTGAAGGTGGCACTTCTTAATTGCGGTATTTTTTCATGTTGAAAAGAGCTTGTCAGTCTGATTCTGCAGTTATTACCTGCCTTCAGCTAAGCTAGCAGCAGCCGGTTGGTATTATCACTGAGGAAGTCTCCCTTGCCCCCTTCTCCTCGCTTCATTAAAAGCATTTTAAAAAAGGGTCGTTCTGGCTAGTTCTCAAATACCAGATGGAGGATGGTGTTAGGAAGTAAGGGATTATGGAAATTACTCAGTTTGAGCCCAAGATCCAGAACTGAATCAAATGCCAGTGGAAATCCTGGAATGCCCTATGAGGCAAATTCCAGCCTGGAAGCAGCACAGTGGCAAAGCAGTGCATGGGGGTTGTGGAACCACGCGGGACAGAAGTCGTTTCACAGTGTGGTAGTTCTCCGTGACCACTGAGAGCTGTACCCTGTTGAAGAGGTGCGTGTAGATGTCTTGCACAAAAGGTGATTGTAGGTCCCTTAGTGGGGGGTCTCAGACCTGCATTAAGTGAAGGGGGCACTTGTGACCTCTCATAAAGCAGCTTTCTCTACCAGATAGCGGAGAGGTTCAGCTAAGGATATCTGCCTCAGACCCCCAGATACCCTTGCAGAGAAATGGCCTTTATCCAAAGGAGGATGGAATTAAAAAGACTAGACAGAAAAGTCCTTGAGGATGAAAGGCAAAGAGAGAAGCTTTTATGTGTGCTTGCTACTAGGAACAAATTCTGCTGAATGGCACCCTTACACTTAGATTGGATTAAAACTCTGACTAATTCGTACCAAGTCTTTTCATGTCCCCACCAGTGCAGCTGTATTTGAGCAGACTAGTAACGTCTGCCTCTGGAAGTGATGACTGCCATCTTACTTCAGAAACTGCTTGCCAAAGCCTCAGGGAGAGGAGAGTAAATCACAAAACCGCCTCCACCTCTTTCCTCTGTAACTGATTTCCTAACAGATTTTCATTTGCTTGGGGCGTTGAGCTTGCCATGGTCTTTGCTGAGAGAGGCATCTCCTGTGTGTTGGGAGGCTGGAGGGGGGTTGCTGTCTGGCCAACTGAAAATGTTTCAGCATTTACTGAGAGTCAAATGTCCAGCCAAGTGGGGAACGTAGAACATACTGCCTGGTTACTATTTTTAAGCTATGTAACAGTATGCGCAAATGGTATTAACTTATGTCCAGAGTTGAAAGTTTGATGTTACAAGTTTTGTTTTTGCCATGGTCTACCTATAATCTGGATTACCTTTCAAGGTTTTGGTATATTTTGTACCACAAGAAAACATTAACTTCTTTACCTGTTTGTCATAGTTTAGCCAAAATGTCAAGCAGGTTATTTGCTTACAATATATTCCTGTCTCCTGCTAAAAGCTTTCCTTGTACCTATGAGGAGAGTGAATGACGGGAAGATTTAGACACACAGGATTGTGTAACAGAGATGAATTTTCATTAAGTTGCTAGATTTGATCAGTTGTCGTTCGACAGTCTCACTGTGAAGTTTGTTAGTTGCTAAGGGTTGGATTTTTGCTTTGCTTTTTTTTTAATTGTTATTGTTACTAAAGATCGTGGAACATACCAGGGTGCAGGGGATGAGTATTCTTACCTTTAGAAGAAGAAAGATTTACATGAGTGAATTTATCAAGGGTTAATACTAAACTGTCAAGATACTGTCAAATTAAGAACTCCAAGACTTAAGTACAGTGAGAGAGTGCTTTGAGGAAAGGCTAGGATAGAGATTTATATTTTTTTTTTTTTTTTTCCCCTCTGAGAATAAAAACATGTCTACAGGAATTCAGCCTGGTGCAGGTTATGGAAGAGGTTTGTGGGACCTGTGGAATGGACCTCAATTAAGTGGTCTAATTTATGAAATAAAAGTTACAGAATTGTGTGTGTGGGTTTTTTGTTTTGCTTCCTGTGATCTAATGAATTGGGATTTAACATTGTGTCCATGGAACACGTTCAGTATCTTTTCTGTTTTCTATATACCTTAAGAGTCTAGACAAGTAAGTTCTCCCATGAAGAGGAGGTGTAGCTCTGTGCTGAATCTGCCAGTCATTCCAAAAAAAAGAAAATTCAAAACATGATGGAAACCAGTCTCTTTCGGGTTCTCTTCAAATCCTGCTTTGCATCCTGTTCAAAACTCTGTTCAGTCAGTAGTGCTCCTGCTGAGGTGTGTAATTCTCTGCCTTTGCAAAATGAATTGAAATTGCTTAATTGTATATTAAGGTCTAATTTCATGACTAATGTGGGAGGCCTGTGGTGGCTTGTGGAGCATCAAGGAACAGCCTTCTCTATCTACCCTCGATTGAATTCCTTGCCATTGCCATTTGGGGTTTTAGATATTTAGAGGGACTACACAGCACACATTTTTATGCACAACTTTTAAGGATCAAGGAAAAAGGAAGGCTAGGTGTAGTGATTTGAGCTACCTGAGTAGAGTACACCCATCACTGGTTATAAACACATTGTGGGATTTTCCTTGGCAGCAGTGAAGCTTGAATCACAGAGTCATTTAGGTTGGAAAAGACCTAAAAGATCTATTAGTCCAACCATGTTATGCTTTGAAGAACCCACAACAATTTGTTGTCGTTTAGACAATTATTCTCTCAGCTGATGACCCCTCCCCACCCAGGGAGGGGGATCAGGGGGAAAAAACAAGAAGTCCAAGGGCTGAAATACAAACAGATTTCATAGAATAAGACTAAATAATTAACATTAGTAATTCTGAAGAACCAGTATAAAACATACAAGGGTTATACTCAGCCCATTCTATCAGTAGAGGGTGTGCACTCCCAGCTGCGGACAGCAAATGTCAGATACACAAGCCCTGCGGCTTCAGGAGGGAGGGAAGGCCTCAGGTCCAGCACCGGGGCAAGAAGTTCTCTGCTATCATAAAAGAGAAGGAATTCCTCAGCGAACTTGCTGATTTGTATTGAGTGTGATGTTCATGGTATGAAATAATCCTGTTGGCCAGCCTGGGTCAAATGCCCATGTCTTGAATCCATGCACCTTGAAAACTCATGACCTTGAAACGCTAGCTACCTCAAAAACGCTGAGACCTTGAAACCCGCGTGCCATAGCTGACTATAAAGTACATTTTTTTCCATAAATTCAGACACTGGAGTCTTCTAAAAATGCAGTTTTCCCAAGCATTAGAAGAGGCTTTACTGAAAAGTAAGATTACTGAAAAAGAGATTGATCCTGTGTCACTCAAGCCAGGGCTAACGGTTAACCTAGCACTGCCACGTCCATAACTAACCATGTCCCTAAGCCCCACATCTACACATCTTTTATATGCCTCCAGGGGTGGTGACTCTACCGCTTCCCTGGACAGGTTGTGCCAGTGCTTGACAACCATTTCAGTGAAGAATTTTCTTCCTAATATCCAATCCAAACCTTCTTTGGTGCGACTTGAGGCCGTTTCCGCTTCTCCTATTACTTGGGAGAAGACACCAACTCCCAGCTGGCTACAACATAATTTCAGGGAGTTGTAGAGAGCGATAAGGTCAGCCCTCAGGCTCCTTTTCTCCAGGCTGAACAACCCCAGCTCCATCATCTTGAGGGAGTCGAACTTGGGTCTGTTGGCTGTGCATGGGTTGGGGGCAGTGGCAGATTGGGGCATAGGATAGCTGGGATATAGTGCGCTGAATACATTAACAGTGACAAGTGAAGGCGTATGTGACAGGTAGAGAGTAAGGCACCGGTTCCTCATCTGCTGTTCCTGGTTGGACCTTTCTGGTTAAAGGAAAGGAGGTGGCAGTTCTGGAGGTCTGGGTTTAAGGTCCAATTTCTTAGGTGCTTTTTGAGCTCTGCGTGTATGTTTTACCTGGTAATTAGAAAGGCTAAGGTTGCACCCACGGGTTGTAGCATGGTCCCAGCCCTTCCTGGACTCTTCTTAGAATAAAGCTTGGGTTTTGTTTTGTTTTTAAAGTTCAACAACCTCTAAATGAAGTGGTTTGTGGGTTGGATAAATCATTATGGCTCTCTTATTCAAATGTCTGTTTACTTTGGTTTCTTGGCTCCCAAAAGAGTCTTGCAAGATCTGCATTAGGAAAAAAAAAAATATCCAAAATTCCCTCTGCTTTTCATATTCAGTCTTCCACCGCAGAAACAGGATATGCATCCATGAAATAGTCCGTTTGAACCGCTCTGGATAGTATGCTCAATTTGTGATGCCTTAGCTGGCGGAGTGTGTACGGAGGGTGGAATTATGAGTCTTTTAATCCTGTTTTCTAACTCCCTTCTCCTCTACCACTTCCTTTGAGGAAGTGTCTGCCTCTTTTCCACACCCATAACAGCTGAGAGTTGGAAGCAGCACAAAAAAAACTTGCTTTCCCATGTACATTTGTAATGTCTGTAACTGGAATATTTCTTCTTTGTTTCGTGAGAGTCTGGTCATTACCAAACCACTGAAGAGTGACCCTTGGAGTTAGAATTAGAAGTCTAAGCAGCCATCTGCGTTGATTAGAATAAATGCTGGCACAAATGACCAGCCTTTGAGTTTGCTTCTGAGGTGTGAAGGTGTTTCTCTTGATGACCCAAATGTAGGTGGCTTTGGTAAGTTCAGCTGAATTTAGACCCCGTGATTCTATGTGACTGGTAATCTTTGACCTGTGTAAGGCAGAATTGGGTAATAAAAGGGAGCACTGAAGTGCGTAGCTGGAGACAAGTACATAGAGTAGAAGGCAAGCACATACTAAATTAGACACTAGACCTCTTCATTTTTAAGATCTCATGAACTCTTTTACGTGCTCTTTAAAAAATGATAATTTTTTCACTTGTGGATCATATGGTTATATCTGTCTCTTTGTCCCTGTTGATTGTCTTCCTTGCATTGACTTTTGTGATCGTTGTAGTCTGTGTTTTGGTACCAGGTTCTGACAGAGTGAAGCCTTCACTTACATAAATTTTTAAAAATGTGTTCATGTGAGTTTCATTAGAGAGTTTATTTTATGAGATTTCTTTTTTTTTTTTTAATAAAAAATTTAAATATAGACTCTGTTTATTTTCTCACTGTGTTGTGGAATGGCTTGGGGTGATCTGTGTGCTGGCAGAACCTGAACGCCTCAGAGGACTTGGCTCACTGGGCTGCAGAGGTCATTATAGTGTGTTTGTAGCCTCCAGTCTTTGTTCTGCTCAAAATTTCTAATTGTGTCAGAACAATGTTCCTGTTCTCTAAAGTTCAGTAAAGCTTCTCTGAAAACCTCCTTTTCTTGTGGCATAGCATGTTGGCTCTGAAAGATGAATCAATCTGTGTCCTGTACGATGTCAAAAGCTGGTACGTCTTGCTGTGCTAAGGCGACTGATTTGTTTTATCCCCATTTGAAGTCATAAAAAGAAAGTTTTGTGAAATTGTCGTTCCAGTCATTTCTTAAAGTCCTTTTATTTTTTTAAAGGAGCTCTTCTCAGGTTATTGGAGGTAGTGTTTGAAGAACTCTGGGGAAGTCCAGCTTGTAAAACTGGGTGGGAGCTAACTTTAGAATGGGTTTTGGTGTTGAAATGTAACATCAGGAACAGCTAAAAAGCACTTCAAATGAGGGAATGACATCCAACCTTCTTGTCCTGTTAAGTGGTCGGGTGAGAAGCCTCCATGTGCTTCAGCCTGGTAGTGAAGTCACCTTCACCTTGTATGAACTGATTGCACGCTTACCTTCGAAGTGGGATATGTGTTGCTCATCAGAAAATACCCATGGTCTGACTGCCTACAGGTGTGGCATATGGCCTTTATGGCAAATGCTTGTAGACCAAGGGCTCCCTGTATTGAAACAGCCGGATTTGGGTTTTGAGGACTTGTGTTTTCTCAGGAGGATTTGTGGGAGGTGCGTGGCTTTCACCACCCGGGTGACAAATCCAGCCTTTGCTGCCATATTTCATTTGGTTTTAGGAGGCCTGTTAAAGGAAGTTTTGCTCATAAAACTTGTTGCATTGGCTCCAAAAAGTTTGTCGTGAGAGTTTTGATTCTAGCAGAATGTAGTACTTCTTACCATTGGAATAAAAGCGCGTTTACTTCTTTGAGAAATAGAATTTCATTTGCTGTGCGTGTAGAGTACTGTGTGGTTCTTCACAGCATGGTGACAATTCTAAGGCATAAAGAACACACAGCTGGTGAGTTGGTGCTAGGTGAGACGGGATCGCTGCCTTGGCTACCGGTTGCTCGAGGTGAAGATTTGTGATATGAGGGATCTCCCTAGTTATGTGGCGGTGTCAGGTACGTCAGTAGTTCTTGAAACTTGTCTTAAAGCTATCCAGATGGCCTACTATTCCCTTATTGTCCTATAAGGTGAGGGGCAGCTACCTCTTCCTTGGCATAATTTCTTTTTTTTTTTTTTTTCAAGGGAGAGAGGTACTCTGTTTCTTGGTCTCTTTCTTTATATCGGTGTTCGTTCAGTGTAGGGACTTTGCTGTGAGTTGCACACGCCAGAGCAACAGAATAGGATGTTTATTGAATTCATATAGATGAAAGGTTTTATTTTGTAGGCCTACTGTTTTCAGTACTCATATTGTGGCACTTAAGAAATGCTTAGAAATAAACAATGTATGCATTTTTCTTCAGTACCTTCCTATGAATTTGGATAACCAAGATATTACCTGTAACTGCTTCTGTATTTGTATGTTTCCATGTCCCTGGGTATAATTTGCATTTCTTTTCAAATCATTACTGGATTGAGTTTTTCTTGATGTGCAAATTCTATGAAATGTTTGTATATGTGCTTTGATCTTCTCCTTAAGAATGGGTTCTCGTTTTTGCAGTTAAGTTCATATTTGGTCTCTTTCTCCCACTTTTGTCCTAGCTTGGGAGGGAGGGTAGACAGGAAAGAGTGGAGACCCAAAAGACTCACTCCCATATGGTGGGCAGAAGCTCACCAAATCAGGTTTGATAAGTGCAATAAATCACGAACATCTTTTTTTTCTCTTTTTTTTTTGCCAGCATATTTGCTTGAGTGTTGAATTTTATGAATGGGAACAGATCTGAATACCGTCTTAAAATGTACTGTGGACAGTGCTGATGTTCCTTTTTTCCATCTGGTATAAAAGGGAAACTGCAAACAATGGCAACCACGCCTTTGTCCTCCTGCTTTCCCATTTTTTGTCTGTATAACGTGGAGCTAAAATAATTGCCCGTTTTGGCTTTCACTCTTTTTTTTGGGTCAAAATTGTCCTCTTTTTGCCATCTGTTCTACAGCCTTACCGCTGCCCTAAAGCTGTACTTCTTGATATCCGAGATCACTTAGAAATTCATGAACATATTGTAGCAAAGTGTATTTCTTTAGTTTTAACTAAAAGTAAAATAAATCAAATCCTGGAAATGAAAACAGAGCTTTTTCATTTGTTGGAGTAAAGACTTTTTTTTAGCGTGGTTTCCTAAAGAAGGGAGGCTTACAGGATCGAGCTGTTTGTCCATCTGCTTTTGGGTTCATCCTTAATCACTTTTGAACAATTTCAGCCAGATTTGATGGGGAATAAAAAGTCTCAAAGGTAATTGGTTTCCTACAAGAAAACTGGAGGCTGGGTTGGAAGAGAGAGACAAAAATAGGTGTCCCCACTGTCTGCAGCATAAGCTTAACAATAATCTGTGCTTAGGCTTTTGCTAGCCAAGTTGCAAGTGTGTGCTGGCTGCCTGGGTACTGCGGTCATCTCAGAGTTTCCAGAACATGTCACTGAGCCTCGCATAGGCAGAAGCGAAAGGGGCCGTGAAAGGGAGGCAAGGGCATAGGGAATGTTGCTGGGGAACTGGAAGTTTTAGGGGAAGGATGAAATCAATGGAAACTGCAGCTATCAGTAGTTTTATGATTGGTGGACCAACTTGCTCGAGACTCCATATGGTACTACTGTACTTTGTTGATCTCTGGCTTCTCAGAGATTTGCTTGTCAAGGGTGCATCTGTGGTGTTTGCCTGGCTGTGAAATAACCAAAGTGTAAGAAAGCATTTACATGGTGCTCAGAGAAAACTCAGCGTTCTGAAGAGGAGCCGGGCAGTTACTTTGGCAAATGTTTTATTCCCTCAAAATGCCGCTTTAAGCTAGACAGAACAAGCTGTGAATTTAGATGGAGTTAACTCAATAGTTTCTGCTGGGAAAAAATGGAGCAGAATGCTGCAAATACATTCCCATAATATTTTATTTTTCCAGGCTCAAGTCATTACTTGAATCACCACTTTTAACAAAATCGGGATGGAAAATGTAGTGGGGGTGACTCCTGTAATGGAGGTTTATTTCCCTGGAATATAGGGACACTTTGCAACACTTTCTGCAGGAACATGAATTTGAACGACCAAATTAATTATGTGTGTCACTTGCAAAATCTCTCCCTACCTCTTGCATTTGACAGAAGTAGGGCAGTGGACTTTCTTTCTCGTATATGCATTTTGGTAAAATATTCATATTCCTGCATCCGTGGTGACTGTGGGAAGGAACCACCACCTGGAATTATTCATTGCCCGTGTCTCTGTTTTTCGTTGGTTTCTTTTGTTCTGGGCAAGCGCTGGAGATCCTGAGCGTACTTGCAGCCGTGAGTCAGTGACAACCTCATGCTATTATTGTAAATAGCAACACGAACACAGTTCTTGTATGCGATTTTTTTTTTTTCATGGGCTTTGTCTTTCTCTTCCAACACTCCAGCCAAGGAATTTAGAGAGCTTCTGAGTCAGCAATCAGCTGCCTCGAGACAAAACACGCAGGATACTGCAGACTTGCAGAATAGCCAACAAGGCATACAAATACCCTGGAAACTTGGCAAATAATTCTTGCCTGCCCTTGCTTTCCTCCTGTAATTTCCATGTTCTCTGACGTGTTGCTGGCGGGTTCCAAGGGCTTTAGGTGTTTACATCAAGAATGCGGAGTTCTAGGGAGTGACTAATTGCAGGGACTTGAAGCCTCCTGATTTGACCCGTGGGCATAACTGGTTTCCCAGCCTGCATGAAATGGGATGTTGACAGAACTGCCGTGCGGGTTGCGGCTGCATAAAATGGCCTGCTTTTTGCAGGTTAGTCTCCTGGCTTGGCAAACCTCGAACACAAAGCAGTAAGTTCCTAGAATGAAAGCAAGGTTGGGTTTTAACTTCTGGATCACTCTGAGCGGTGCAGAACCGGCGCCGCTTCACTCCTGCGGTGAAAGAGTAGAATAGAAGCAAGAGTAAGACATGAAACCCACGTTGTCGTTACATCTGGATGTATCAGTAACCGACTGTGGACTAACAGACTTAAACTTCCACTCCGCTGAATTTAGGTCATATAACTTCTGTTGCCTTTTTTTCTTAGGAAGTGTCGGTCACCTGAAGCGCTGGTGTAAAGCGAGTGGTTCAGCCGTAGAGCGGGGTGCAAGAGGAGCAGGAAACATAACACAAAATAATATTCGACTTGCAATGTTGTGCTGATTAATGAGGCACACGGCTTTTAGGTTGTAGGTATTTTCTTGCATCCGTATCACAGTGATGCACTGAAATGACTCCTTCAGCATAAGACGTGGCTTGTTGGACCTCTTTATAACATTCTTCTTGAGAACAGAAGAACAGAAGAGGGGACACAGGCTTAAAGCGCAGTGTCTTAGACCTCTGCAGCAGTGCAGTGTTTGCCCTGAGGTGCACGTTTCCAGCTTCACGACAGTCAAGATTAAAAGTAAGGAAAGCGGTTAGTTCCATCCTGCTTAGTGAGCAGGACTGATAGGGACATGGCATCGCTATCAGCCAGTTGGAAAAACAGCTTCATGCGTACTGAGTCCTCTTAAGGCAGTTGTCCCAGTAAAGTCAGAATCACATTGTCTGGTATAACTCATTGTATTGTGGCTACTGTAAGAAATTTAATTTTTAATAACAACAGTTTGTGGCTAGATGTAAAGGTGTCTGGGTCTCCTTTGCTATTTCTAAAAGTAAGCAATAAATAAAATGTTAGGGTGAAATGCAGGAGTGCCCAAATAACTGCTGCAGAGCTGTCATGTGGGAGGGGAAGAGACATGAGCTGTAATGTTTGACTTGGCTTCCTGTCTGCTGGAAGCAGGAAAAGAGCTGGTGAGAATCTAAAAGGTTTTATCCGAGTCCACATATTTCCTTTTTTACCTTAACGCCCTTTGCAAAAAACCAAAGGACAAAAAGCAACTCAGAAATGCTTTCACTTCCATAGTTCCCACATATGTTCCCATGCTGCCTTCCTATCTGAAGACAAACAGAACTGTTCTTTCTTGGAGAGCAATCTACTATATTTATGTACTTAGTATTACATATAAAAGAAAGAAAGAGATTTATTATATATGAAAGAAAGAGAGGGAGAGAAAATATCTATTCTTTAAACAAAACCTGTTGTTTGTGACCTGAACAATTCATGCCGTAGGTCTACAGGCTGCTTCTGGGGGATCCCAGAAAAGCAACTAAGAGTAGCAGACTTCCTGTTAGCGTATTTAATCTGCTGAGGACCCCAACTACCACCTAAAATTTTATAGGGACCTGCATATCAAAAGAAATGGAAAACCACAGAATAGAGGAACTACTGTGAGAATCTCAGGAGGATCATGCCTCAGCCACGTCTCACTCTTAGGCTGCTAACTTACTGACAGGAATATATGCATAGGCAAACGTTTATACTGCTTGATGCGACACAGGCATTTTTTTCAGTCTTGACATCTTTTCTTAAGCATTTGATTGCTATTAGCAGGTTTAACTACTTTCTAGGATTGCAGTGGCCGTTACTGCATTTCTTATGTCACTGTGGCAGAGATACCAGCTTGTGCTATGCCATCTTCTTCTTTATTTATCAGGAGCAAAGACACATCTCCTTTTAGAATAAAGGAACCAAAGATTATTTTACTGGTGGAATACCAACTCCTAAAGTATACCGTGGTAGTGGTGTTTTTAAAACCAGCACGTCACTATTGCTGTGGTGTTATCACAGTGATCTGGTCATCACAGTGACTGCTACACCAGTAAATCTATCTTCCAAACATCACATACCATCTGCCGGTTTGCTTGTAACTTCTCTGCTGTTCACGTGAAATGAGTTTTGATAAGACTTTCTAGGGGCTGGCTCAGGTAAAGTATTTTGTGATTTAACAGAGGCGAGATGTCCCACTGTCTGCGGCGAGGCTCAGTGAGCTTTGGAAAGCTCCACTTCATCATCGTGGGCAGGACTCCTCAGGGTATTGACTGGTTGACTTATTTAGGACTGATGCTTTATTAGTTACTGAGAATCTGGGCTCTCGGTTTAGCAGGCTTAGACAAAATTTTGAAAAGGAAAAAAAAAAAAAGAGCGAGCTCAATTTTGTTTTCTTCTTTTTATTTTATAGGTTAATAATGCTTGTAAGCCAGAGGTGAAAGTGGCTCATCAGAGCAACATCGGGAAATCTGGCAGACTGGAAGAGAACGGCTGCCCCCCAGGGCAGCTGCCAAGCGTGAAGCATGGAGGAAAGTAAGAATGAGAAGGTGAACCAGGCTCATGTTCTCTTCGACAGATTTGTCCAGGCTTCAACTTGCAAGGGGACTCTCAAGGCTTTCCAAGAGCTCTGTGACTACTTAGAGCTAAAGCCCAAGGACTATCGTTCCTTCTATCACAAACTCAAATCCAAGCTAAATTACTGGAAAGCCAAAGCCTTGTGGGCCAAATTGGATAAAAGAGGGAGCCATAAGGACTATAAGAAGGGGAAAGCATGCGCCAACACGAAGGTAAGAGATTTACTCACAGTGGTCAAGACAACCATGTGTTAGGGATGGTTAGGGTAACCATCCAGAGGGGTGTCTCTGGAATACACAATAAAAACATCTTGATTTAGAGATATGTTTGCTTGCTATCAGTGTAAACCCAGGGAATATTCAGGAATGTTCTCACGCATATTAGTTATAATACAGTCACAATTTGTTAGCATTTGACTCTCAATCAAAAAACGTGTTTGCTACTACCAAATTTGACTGCCCATCTTGCATACGGGAAGCTAAATGGAAATCTGTGGAAATTACCAGAAGATTTGTAATTTATTCAGGAGAAGCAGTCTGCAAGTTTGTGTTTTATGTTTTTGTGGCATCAGTACTATAGATGAATTAGAAAATCTTAATTGGGAAACCTTTAATCTTGGCAGGATTTTTTTTTTAATGCTTTTTTTTGCTAGACAATAACAGGGACGTGAAATTTGCAGTTGGAGTCTACATGAAAAAATACATATGTTTGGAAATTCCTAATTTTAATTTGAAAATACTCAGGAGTCTGAAGAAAAGTGAACTTTCAGGCCGATTTAGCAAAATATTCCATTTACCATTATTTAGAAAGTAATCACTTATATTCCAGGTTGAGAGAGAAAAAATGCTTTGGAAACTCATACCAGTTCCTCTTAAAGGGTTGGTGTGTGAGGCAATTACTGCAGGAATTCCTACTTTCACACACACCCCCCGTATTTTTTTTTTAACCTGAATTATTGTGAGCCTGATATTTATGTGCTGCACCCTTTTTGGACTGTACAGTATGAGATTATTTGTTTTGTTGTTATTCAAAGCAGTTCTTTATATCATTCATCAATATGTGAATGGAATAGGCTGTTTTCGCAAATAATCATATACTCTTCCTTTTTTTAAAAAAGGAGATAGTGTGGAATATGATAAAATTAGAACAGGATTCTGTTCCCCTTCATTGAGGACAAAGGATGCTGCTTCTTTTCTTGAATATTCACCTTTTGGGAGAAGGAAATATCTTAATATGAGGAATTAATGACTAATTCCTCAGTAGAGAATTGAGGGGGAAATATGTCCTAGTTAGGCTTTGTCAGTCATTTCAGATCTGTAAACTGAAGAAAAGGTTGCATTGATAATAGAGATGCAACATGAAATAAGAGATTTAATGGAAGAATAAATGTATGACTTTGATAGTGCTTGATTATGAGGATGTACCAAAAAATAGGTATGAGTGGAGGCTGACATGCAGCTCTGAAAGACATACAGAAAATCGATTGTGACATGTCTAGAAGGGAAGTAAGTTGTGAGGTGAGTTTAGAAGGATGTTAGGGCTCCTTTTTATCATATTGGGCTTGAACTGACAACTAGGCAGCTATGAGGAGATGTCAGAAAGATAAAGATTTTAGCTTGGACAAAACATAGTCAACTCTTGAGTTGGAAAAGTTCTGTTAAACTACAGCACTGACAAGCTGATTGAACCAGTGCCTGTGAATGAGGTGACGCAAAGGCAAATTGTAGAGGAAGATGATGAAGAGATGATGAGCAAAGACCTGCGGAAAGTTGGTGGTGAGAGGAGTGGGAGAGATGAGGGAAGTCCTTCAGAACAGCGCTTTGAAAGAATAGCTGGAGACAAAGAGGAGTACCGAGTCTTACATCAGAAAAGGACACGCTTTCAAGTAATACATGTAGCCAACTCTCTATAAAACATCTCTTCAAGCGCAGTTGAAAAGTGGGTAAAAGGGGTAAAGCCTACTGGGAGCGATGCTTGACTAAAGAATTTACTAGAGATTTTGTATAGTCCAAAAGCTTATCCTATTCTGTGCACCAAAAGCAAGCTAGAGAGAGTGTAACATGGAATTGGAGAAGTGGGATCAAGAGAGTGATTGTAGAAGTGGCATGTAGTGATCTTGGAGATGAGACGGTGGCAAGATAAACAGAAACTCATGGGGTCGTGTGTGACTTTTTCTCATCTAATGGTGAGAGAGAAACCTCAGAACTTGCTGGTGTTGGTGTGAAGGATCGCAAGGTTGAGAGGGGGGAATGATTGTGGTGGACACGTCAGTCTGAGATCATGCTGAGCTGGTCTTACTCTGTAGCTGCTTTCCTGCATGAGTGAGAAGGAGAAGAGAGTAGAGGAAAGGGAAACTGTGGAGACTATGCTAAGGTACATGGAAATTAAGGAAGTGGTTAGTGACAGCCAACATGGCTTCACTAAGGGCAAATCGTGCGTGACAAATTTGGAGGCCTTGTATAATGGCGTAACAGTGTTGGTTCGTAAGGAAAGGGCAACTCACGTCATTTATGTGGACTTGTGCAAAGTATTTGATGCTGTCCTGCATGACATCCTTGTCTCTAAATTGGAGAGACATGGATTTGACAGATGGACCACTTGGTGGATAAGGAATTGGCTGTATGGCTGCAGTCACAGGCCTGATGTCCGGTGGAAACCAGGAACAGGTCATGTTCCTTAGGGGTTGGTACTCGGACTGGAACTGTTTAACATCTTTTTTGGGCAACATAGACAGTGGGATTGAGTGCACCCTCAGTAAACTTGCTGCTGGCACCAAGTTGTGTGGTGCGGTCAACACAACATGCTGGAGGGAGAGAATGCTGTCCAGAGGGATGTGGACAGGCTTGAGAGGTGGGCCTGTGTGAACCCTATGAAGTTCAACAAGGCCAGGTGTGAGATCCTGCACCTGGGTCAGGGCAATTCCAAGCACAAATACAGGCTGGGCAGAGAATAGATTGAGAGCAGCCTTGAGGAGAAGGACTCGGGGGTGTTGGTTGAGGACAAGCTCAACATGAGTCAGTGATATGCTCTCGCAGCCTGGAAAGCCGACCACATCCTGGGCTGCATCAAAAGAAGTGTGGCCAGCAGGTCGAGGGAGGTGGTTCTGTCCATTTACTCTGCTCTTGTGAGACCTCACCTGGAGTACTGTGTCCAGCTCTGGAGCTCCCAACATAAGAAGGACATGGACCTGTTGGAATGGGTCCAGAGGAGGGCCATGAAGACGCTCAGAGGGCTGGAGCACCTCTCATGTGAAGGCAGGCTGAGAGAGTTGGGTTGTTCAGCCTGGAGAAAAGAAGGCTCCGGGGAGACCTTATATCAGCGTTCTAGTATCTAAAGGGTGCCTGTAGGAGAGATGGGGAGGAACTCTTTATCAGGGAGTGGAGTGATAGGACGAGGGGTAATGGTTTTAAACTGAAAGAGGGGAGATTTAGATGAGATATCAGGAAGAAATTCTTTCCTGTGAGAGTGGTGAGGCACTGGAACAGGTTGCCCAGAGAAGCTGTGGATGCCCCATCCCTGGAGGGGTTCAAGGCCACATTGGATGAGTATTCTGAGCAACCTGCGCTAGTGGGAGGTGTCCCTGCCCACGGCAGGGGAGTGTTGTAGCTAGATCATCTTTAAGGTCCCTTCCAACTCTTAACCATTCTACAGCACTATGAAAAGAGGAAGGGGAGCGGAGGTGAGCCAGAGGGTAATTTGCCAGTATTTCCAAGAACCTGTTGGTGAGGTGCTGTGTAGAAACACAAGTAAAAAGGGTGAGTGGTAAATAAATTAAAGGTGACACCCCCTTTGCCCCAACCCAGAAACATACAGGACTGTGATTTTGGGATTCACGCCATTTTGAGTAGTGAAATTAATCGCTTAGATTAATTATTAGTGAAATGTAGTTAATTTTTTTGTTGTTGTTAGTATGTCCTAAATAATATGTACCTGTGATGATGAATGTTTTCTGTTGAAAATTTGTTGAAATTTTTAATATTAAGAAATGATAAATATATGAATTCTTTTTATATTTTTAATCTATGTTTCTATTAATTACTTGTTTTCTGTCCTAATTGTATCTGCCGTTAAATGTTTTGTAATTCCTAAGAGACTTTATTCAAAGTAGATGGCTTTTGAGAACTGAATCTTATCTGATTGGGTGTTTCCTATCTCACTTGGTTTTATACGCCTAATGTTTAATCTAGTTTGCAAACCACAGATAAAAAAATACAGAAATTAAAGTGTGTGTGTGGAGATGATACAATTTAAAATAAAGATTAGGGTTTTAGCCATGTTATCAGACCAGAGAGTAATTTCTTTAGTAATCTCAGCATCTATACACTTGAACATACACTAGTTTTGAAATTCACCTCCTCTGTAGTGTAGCTTTTACTTGCCCATATAAAAATTGGTCAGGGGTGATGTTCTGAGACTGGAGTTGGGCAGCAGCCGGGCAATTAGTGCATCACATGGCTAGTGTCCAGCTTAACCAGAATTCAGATAATCAGCGTTCATGAAAGCAAGACTTGGACGTGATGGCTTGTTCAGACGTAAATAGTTACAAATGGTGCTCTCTCTTCATTAGTTACACAGAGAATACAGGATTTCAGTTTGTGTTTAATGTTCCATTGCCATGGTGTTGTTACTGAAAACTTAATATAATCTTCCTGAAAGATCTTGAGCAAGAAGTGTTTGTGAGGGGTGAGACAGCTTTAGTGCGGTTGAGGGGAAAGGGAACAAGGAACAGCAGTAGCTGCCTTTATTTACTCGGCTCTACTTGGCTTCTCATGTAGTTACTGCTGCCTGTGAGGGTATCAGAAGGTGGGTTTCTGTGAGAGATCTGAAACTGGAAGAAATGTTAAAAGTGGGAAAGGGAGCATAATCTTTTCTTCTGATTTTAATTGTGCTTAAAACTTGCTGTGTTTTATAACAACTTAATTTCATATTTTTATGATGGTAAAAAAAAGAAAAAGAAGCAACTTTGGCCGTGATTTACTTCACTGAGTATCATATGTATTTCATCCAGAATATCTAGAGTCTTAAACATAACCTAGATGTTGTTAACCACATCCTTGGTTGGGTTCAGGAGGGAAGGTGGTAGAGAAAAAAATGGTTTTACATTTCTATGTCAAAATTACGGACAATTAATTTATAATTTTAGTACATAGACCTGAGTTTGAATAGTCTGATTTTTGTACAATTACTTTGCTGTTGTGTACTCTGTCATAACTATTATCTATGGGGAAAGTTATCAAAGAATGTCACCCAACTCGGTGTGATCTTGTTGCTCATTGAATAGAGTCTTTGAAGATTGTAGTTGCCAGGTAAGCAAAACTATTACCTGAATAAACACGATATGCTCAGCTAATTTTCTTACAAGTGTAAGAAAAGAAAGACTAAGTGATGTTTAAGAGTTATACTTAAAGAAAACAGTATTAAATTGGAAGAATATATTAGATCTTAATTGGTTAACAAATGACAAGTTGGACACCAGTTCAATATACAAGTCTATGTTGCAATTTGATAGCTCAGTGGTTGGGCTTGTCTTTTCTCCCATGTGCCTTCAGGTTCCTGAAGCTACTAAAGAAGCAGTGCTGTTATTCTTCCCTTCCCTCTAGACTTGGATCTCTGTCCTCAGATTTATGTGACTTCTTGTCTTATACATTAGTCTTACTTTGAATTTGGGCATTGGTTGTTATGTCATCACTGCTGTAACTTACACTGTTCCACTCACCAGTCAGGCTTTGTATTTGTGGTTTCACGTCATTTGCAAAATTTATGCCCCAGTGAAGAACTGGTGAAAATGTGGCAACCTGTGAAAATTGGCGTACCAATTTTTGGGGAGACCAAAGAACAAAGAGCTTTGCTTTGGAATACGCTGTTTATCAGAAGGTTGGGTTCTAGTGAAATTTTAGCATACTTAAGAATTTCTAGAAGGACTTTGTCCAGCCATGAGAGTATGTAAGGATTTGGAAAATACTCAGATGGCACTTTAAGGTCCCTCTGTAGCAAGGTCTTTATTCTGTGGGTTTGCTTTATACTCAATCAAAGTACAAAAATGATATGACAAAATGAACTGTGTACTGTATTCCTGTGAGTGCACGTAACCATACCAGCTTTCTTTGTGGACCTCAGTTTCTGTGGGTAAGAAGTGTCAACTGTTTTATCTTGTTCTTTTAATCTTAAAAGAAATGATCTTGCTGTATCACTTGTTTCTCTGGAAGTACTTTCAACACAAGACATGCAAGTATTTTACATTCTCAAGTTGTTTATTAGCCTCTGAGAGTGTTTGTGAGTAGAGAGGAATAAAGATAAGAATAGATGAAAGACTTTTTATATGACAAAGGTTAGGTTGGAGAAAATGTATTTTGATACAAGTTGTTTAGTCACAGAAAGTTCATATTTACTTTCCTGAAGTCTCCTTTGCTGCGATAGTAGAAGCACCAGCATAGGCATAAATTAGAGTGCTCTGACTCGACTGTCGCTGCCTGTGCTGCTCTAAATGATACAGCATCTCTTGTATTTACCTGCCTTAGCCATTGCTATGCTACGCCGTGATGAGGAGGAATTTTTGGTGTTACTGAAGATTTTCAGAAGATGGGCCAGCTCAGGCTTTGGAAAATGAGAGTAAAACGCCACATCACCTTTTCTTTAAGAAAAAAAAATCACACGGATGGAATGAGAGGGAGAAGCCTTCAGAAATATTGCTGTTCTCTAGGTGCTTAGATAGAGTACGACTTGGTGTCTCTTCTTCAAACGAGGGTTTAAAAGAGGCAGGTGGCTTGCCTGCTTCTCCAAACTTTTTACTGCTCTGAGACATGCTTTGTGTTCAGGTTGCAGGAACTGGTTTAGCATCTCGGTGGGGGAGCATGACGGGTAAGAATAGAAAGACTGGTCTAAAATTTCAGCTTACGTTGCAGACAAAGAGCGCTTAGACTCCTAAGAGCCATGGGGTGCTTGGAAACTGTGGTAAAAATATCTTTTTTCCTCCTAGGACTGTAAAGTTACTCTGTGCTGGTTGTTTTGCAGTGTCTGATAATTGGGGCTGGACCCTGTGGCCTTCGTACAGCCATCGACCTATCATTCCTAGGAGCCAAGGTGGTGGTCATAGAGAAGAGGGATGCCTTTTCCCGCAATAATGTGCTGCATTTGTGGCCATTCACCATACACGACTTGAGGGGTCTTGGCGCCAAAAAGTTTTACGGCAAATTCTGTGCAGGATCCATAGACCATATCAGTAAGTACAGCCGCTGCTAGACACAGCAGCACTTGTTCTTCACAGGGGAAAGGCGGGTGAGGACATGGGGGTAACTCATTAAACTCACTGCTCTCAAGTGCTTATGGCAAAACTCAGCATTACCTTTACGTAGCGCATTTCGGGCTAGACCTAGATAGCAAAGAAATACGTTGTGCCGTGAGGTTATCACACATGCAATATATATCTACCATCTTTTACACCTGTTACTTTCCCAGGCGCATCATTTCCCTAAACTGAAAAGTATATTTAAGGTTCAAACCTTCTTTTTTTTTTTTAATAGAGAATTTTCATATTTTTGCTGGTACGTTCCTGCAGCTGCCACGGTATGCTGTTTCTCTTGAGCATTCTAAGCAACTCGTAAAAAAGAAAAATTACTGAATGCTTTTGAACATTCTTGTGAATGTTGATCTGGAAGAAGGAAGAACAATTTTGGCTTTGTTAATTTTTGGAAGAGTGATGAAGCTATTTTCAAGAACACTGTCAGCCTATGAATAAGTTTTAATTAAATAGATGTTTACATATTAAAATTGCGAATAATTTTGATGATTCTCAAATGCTGAGCAATCAGTCTCCTTTGAAACCTTAATATTTTGGTGGAGCAAGAGTTACTACTTTTCAGTTTTTCTTTTTTTCAAATATTTATTGGACATAGCACAGCCAGGTTTTGCCCACCAGCCTGTGTTCTCTACTGGGCATAAGTGGGAAGTATAAAGTGTCATAAGAATAGTAGATAAGATTTGGCTTCTTGTCCAAAGCAAAACCTGCCTATTTGTTTATTTTGTGTTTGTCAATGAATGGTAGAACTGGAAGATCTTTGGAACGTCAATCTTGCAGATTTCTTTTTCCCTTCCAATTTCTTGTCATTTAATTTCTTCCAGTAATTTATATGTGTTGTCTCCTTTTGTCTCTCAGCACAGCTGGAATTTAGTGTTTAGATGGAACATTTTTTCATTTCATGACAGTAAGGGGTCTTCCCTCAGATTAATAGAGTTGGCATGCTGTCGTTTTCATACCTGCTGCCTACATTAACTGAAGAGGAAAGAGGTGGTGAGGAACTTGGGAACTTACCGTGCCCTCACTATCCCAAAGGTGTTAGGATGAATGTGCAGTTTAGTATCACAGCTAGGCTAATCAAATGGCTAGTTGCCATCTGTGACAAAAGTCCAGTCCTGCTTGTGCTCTCTTCCCTCCCACTTCTGCAGTGCATGTTCGGGTTGTTTCCCTTGTTGCTGATTTGGGGACTGAAACATAAAAGAAAAAATTTACTTTTTATTCGTTGAAAACGGCTGGGGTTTCAGCTATATAGAAGTTTCTTGGCATGCCATGATATTACACACCAGTGCTGCCTGGAGGAAGTGCTGGGAGCACATTTCAGTTTTTCGAAAGTAGCAGCTGGCCTTTAAATCAGTTTATCAGTAATGTCAAACAGAGACATGTGGGCACTTTGCTCTTTTCCTTTTATTTCTTTATTATCTGCTTTTTTGCAGGTATCCGTCAGCTCCAGCTTATCCTTTTGAAGGTTGCCTTGATCTTGGGAATAGAGATCCATGTCAATGTGGAATTTCAGGGGCTTGTTTACCCTCCGGAGGATCAGGAGAATGAAAGCAAGTAGCATTGAAATGGGTAGTAGAGAAAGGGGAAGTTATGGTAGGATACACAGACTCCTGCTCCTTAACTCTGCTGTGACTCTGAGTTCTTTCCTCATGCTCCATTAATGACAGTAATTATTAATGCAGTTTTTTCTTGAATTTTTAGTAGGATTTATTCTTTCTATTTACAAATCCAAATTAGTTATCATATAGAACAAAATCACCTGAAGTACTACATGTAGAAATAGAACATGACACAGTAATTGCTCCTGAAATATTTAAACCTATGACATTTACAAGATACCTTTTTAAAATAACTCCTTTCCTTGCATTCACTGAAGATACTTACATCAGTGAATGATTTATGTTATGCTTTTTGTATCTTTGTGAAACCTGTTCTCTGATAGCCATGGGAGGTAGTGGCTTACTTGTTTCATGGTATCCTATTAACTGAATAGGTAGTAGAGAAGCTCCAAAGGTCGTAGTGATCCTTAAAAGTAATAGAGGGGTTTTACCGGAGCTGTCTCTGCCTCTGATTCACACAGAGCAGCTGCGCAAGTCAGCCACAGCCCTATCAACAGTATAGCTGTCCTGCAGTGTATATTTACTGATCGTGTGAGGAAGGGATTATGGACAGTAAGAAGTGGGTTTATGTATTTGTTCTATTATGAGCACTATTTATATTGTCATTAACTTGGAGTTTATCAACAGGAATAGGTTGGCGGGCATTGGTCCACCCAAAAACCCATCCAGTATCTGAGTATGAGTTTGAAGTCATCATTGGAGGGGATGGCAGGAGAAACACCTTAGAAGGTAATGGTGTGTCTGTAATTTGTTTTCAAATAGAGCTTATTCTTTAATCAGAGCAAAAATGACCTCTAACATCCCAATCAAAATCCGCAAAGGTGTTTGACTAGTGAAACGGGAGATTACAACTCCA
This sequence comes from Arenaria interpres, assembly GCA_013399435.1. NCBI lineage: Eukaryota > Metazoa > Chordata > Aves > Charadriiformes > Scolopacidae > Arenaria > Arenaria interpres. The sequence goes on along the minus strand of VXAK01011474.1, from coordinate 190,762 downwards.
TGTAAAAATCCATTTGTATCAAAGACAAGTGGGTTGTCTTTTTCCTCTTCCTGTCCACTAGCCATGAAATTAGATGGTTTGACCTGGAGAAATTTTCCTACATTTTTTCTTTAGTTGATTGGTGTGGTACCTCTTACTTTTGAGAGGAGGAATTGAGGTGTTATGATGTTGTGTAGTAGAGAATTCTATCTTAATATTTGATGCAAGTTGCATTTTTTGGAAAAGAGGTAAGAAAGAAAAGGGAGCTCTTTTCCCTAAACAAGAGATTTTATTTTTCTGATGAAGCAATTGTTGCTTTCTCTGTGGAGCAGTTTGTAGTTCATCAAATCCCTTCTCTCTGTTTTGTGAGAGCACCTGTCTATGGCATGCTAAGCCATCTCTGAAGGTGTGCTCTATTTTTCAGTGTTACTACTTTATCCATCCTGTAGGGTTTCGCCGAAAAGAGTTCCGTGGCAAACTAGCAATTGCTATCACAGCAAACTTCATCAATCGCAACACCACAGCTGAAGCCAAAGTAGAAGAGATCAGTGGTGTGGCCTTCATATTCAACCAGAAGTTCTTCCAGGATCTACGAGAAGCCACAGGTTCGCCAGCAATTGCCAGATTTCTAGTGAAAACTTATTTGTCGTTATTATTACAACTTTGTAATTCTGGTTTCATGTTTAATCAATAAATGAACATCTTGTGCAAGGAAGGCAGTCATTGCTAGCTCTCTTTGAAATCTGACTTCCCTGTGTTTACAGCTGTTCCATACGGTTGTACAGAACAGATGTGTTTCATTCAGATGCGTATAATTTTTGCTTAGAAGTGGAGAACTTCTAAGGTTTTCAGGTAATACGAGCCCTAAATAGGAAAAGTCTGAATCCTGAGTTCAGTTTCCTGCATTCTGCGTCTGAAGGCAAATCTTAGAGTGATGTCAAATCTATTTTTTAAAAGTGGTAGCTATATGCAAGTGAAATGTGCTGTTTGTGGTTTTGTTGAAGATTCATATTTTAAAGTCATCAAAAGAATGAGAGACAGCTGCTTGGCATTCTCTCTCTAAGGTTTTCTAACCTCGTACTTTCAATTTACTTTCTTCCGTTAGAGCTCTTGTGTTACACCTAACATGTAACTTGCTCCTTCATGACCATATCTTTTGTTCTGTCACAAGGTATTGACTTGGAGAACATTGTCTACTACAAAGATGATACACACTACTTTGTCATGACTGCCAAAAAACAGAGCTTGCTGGAAAAAGGAGTGATACGGCATGTGGGTATTAACTTTTCCTGTACCCTCGATAAACTAAGATTTTGGTACAATTTCCTTTCAGTATGCTGAAAGAAGGGAAACACTCTTTTCTTTCACCATGGAATGTTTTTATACCAGTGTATTTTAGGCCACAAATATGTGTGGTTAATGCTTGTTCTTGGAAGTATTTTGGGCCATCAGAAGAGTGTTACAAGATCAGTCCTCTCCAGATTTGTATTCCTTTGTAGATTTGGAGGGTTCTTTCATGTTAAGATAAAATACAGTTAACCTTTGATAGCTGAGTTGAGCATCCCTCATTTTACGGTAATGAAACAGCAGGAAATGAAGACAGTATTGGAAATGTATCCAAGTCTGATAGAAGCTAATTTAAAAGTAGTTTGGCCACAAATGAATAAATAAGGATTGGGGTCTTGTGCCTTTTGTCTGAAATGTGTGAAGAGAAACGTTCAGAAGTTTTAGCCCTTTCACAGTCAGAAAGGCTAGGAGGACTGGTTACTGTTTGCAGTAAAATATTTACAAATTTTCTCTTGGAAGCACAAACACAGGTAGGAATCAGAGAAATTAGAGGGCAAATCTGTATCAGTGGATTTGTAGGATTTTTAATGCCAACTATTGTATGTACCAGTCTTAAAATAAACTTGCACATTTGACTCTCACACTTCTAATTTTCTCTTTTTGACAGGATTATGCTGACACAGAGTTACTACTCTCACGGGAGAATGTGGACCAGGAGGCTCTGCTAAACTATGCCAGAGAAGCAGCTGATTTCTCCACTAATCAGCAGCTGCCATCACTGGACTTTGCCATCAATCACTATGGTCAGCCAGATGTGGCCATGTTTGACTTCACGTGCATGTATGCATCGGAGAACGCAGCCCTGGTGCGAGAGCAGAATGGCCACCAGTTGCTTGTGGCACTGGTGGGGGACAGTCTCTTAGAGGTTTGTTTTTTGAAGTTATCATGCGTAAAGAGTGAATTGAAGCAGAAGCACAAGCCATTGCACCTATCACCAAAATATGCTCTGCCTATAAAATAGTAACTGTAAGAAAAGCTGCTGTTTATTATATAATAAAGTGGGAGGTTTGAAGGAAGAGTAGGAGTGTTGGGAAACCAGAATATTTAGGATGGCAACAATCTTGCTTAAGAAAATGTATGCAGAGATTTTTTTTTCTGAAGTTATGTCTGTTCCATCTGCTTCTTATTGGTTCAGTTAGACTCTCTACAGAACCTACTGTAGGCCTGTTAATGATTGGCATTTTGTACTTGGTTAAAAAGTACAATCTTGAAGAGAAGCTGTTAAGGCACTCCAGGGTATGAATTGTTGTTGGAAATAGAGGAACATTGGCTTTGGGGGAGCTCATGAGCAATTCACTATCTGGATTCCTCTAGCCTAGCAGGAGTGGAGCTTTAAGCTAATTACTGAGCTATAATTTCCCAGCAGATTACCATTTGAATATATTATTGAAATTTGTTTAAAATTTTTGCTAACTGATGCTTTCCCTTTCTCTGTTGTGTTTTGTTTTGGTTTTTTTTGTCTTTTTTTTGTTTGTTTGTTGTTTTGTTTTGTTTTTGTTTTTTTTTTAAACTGTAATATTAGCCATTTTGGCCAATGGGAACTGGAATAGCCAGGGGATTTTTGGCTGCAATGGATTCTGCTTGGATGGTACGAAGTTGGTCACTCGGAGCTAGTCCTTTGGAAGTTCTTGCAGAGAGGTAATAGAGAAAATGAATACACTTTTGATTCTAATCTAATCCTCCAACATCTCATCATTCATTCCAGTTTCTTCTAGTTGAAATATATAGACAGAATGGGGGATACAAATTCTCACTGGTTTTAGAGGAGGCTTGTGGATATAATTCAGTCAAAGAAAAAATTTCCTAAGGAGCTGATAAACTGAAGTATATTTATAGAGGAGTAAGAAATGTTGCAGCTGTTCTTGGTCCTAGTTTTAAAAGCAGATTAGATGAAGAGTCTCTTTTTGTTGCTTGCTGATATTACACAGAGAAAGTGAGCCTGACTTACTCCGGCCAGCCTTGCAACAGCAAAACAAATGATGATATAGGTGCCTTTAAAGTACCAGAGACAAAAATTCTTGCCATCCCCTGTTATCCTGTGGGTATCTTTTATGATTTTCTTTTAAGGAAGCTAAGACCTGCTTTTATTTCATGTTCTCCAGAATCGATTACTTGGTTTCATAAAAGCCAAACAACATCTTGTGTTTCTTTGGAGGATTGAGTTCTTTATGTTTTTATCCTCTTTGGTTGAGTGTTGTTTTGGAGTCTCAAGGTGATTAATCTTAGAGATCAGAACTTGGGTAATTAAAAGATAGAGTTAAGTAAAAGCCAAGGTTTAATAGAACCTATTTTAAGCTTAAGCAATTGCAGTTTCTGACCATCAGGAACCATAGTATCATTTAAAAAGTGTATTAATGGCATAATGGATATTTAAAGTTCCATTTGTTTGAAATTTTATTTTTTAAAAAAATGAAGATGATAATGTTGCAGTTGGAGCCAGAATTCCATCACCTTTCCATTAGACATTTCCAGACAGCAGTAAGATCTTCCCTGGGCCTTCTCTTCTGCATGCTGAACAAACCAGTTGCCTTGTCCTCTCCTCCTAGGGCATGTGCTCCAGTCCCCTTGATGGTCCTCTTCCTGAGTCGCTCCTGTGTCTCAATGTCTTTCTTGTACATGAGCAGGCAGTGGGCAGTTGCAGCCCAGAAGGCCAATCGCATCCTGGGCTGCATCAAAAGATGCATTGCTAGCAGGTCCAGAGAGGTAATTCTTCCACTTTACTCTGCTTTGGTGAGACCTCACCTGGAGTATTGTGTGCAGGTCTGGAGCCCTCAATATAAGAGGGACATGGACCTGATGGAGCAGGTCCAGAGGAGGGCCACAAGGATGCTCAGGGGGTTGGAGCACCTCTGCTACAAGGACAGGCTGAGGGAGCTGGGGCTGTTCAGCCTGGAGAAGAGGAGGCTCCGGGGAGATCTAATAGCGGCCTTCCAGT
>VXAK01011474.1:86511-186378 GCA_013399435.1 Arenaria interpres | reverse complement strand
CGGCCTGGACAATTCTATGATTCTATAATTCTATGAACCCTTTCAGTTATGCTTAATGTGTTGTTTTCTTTCCTCTTTTTGATTTCTGGAGTTGTATTAAATTGCAGATTTTAATAGACTTGTTGAATAGCTAAGTTTCAGTATGTCCAAAGTGGTTAGATTTCTGATTTGAATGTTTATATCTCCAGAATTGACTTAGCAGTATTATTAGTGATGAATTTCTTTAAAAACAAAACAAAAAAACCCCGTAAAACCTAAAACTTTTTTTTTTAATTTTATTTTTCTAAGGGAAAGCATTTATAGATTACTGCCTCAGACCACCCCTGAGAATGTGAGTAAAAACTTCAGCCATTACAGCATTGATCCCGCCACCCGGTATCCCAATATCAACATGAACTTCTTGCGGCCACAGCAGGTAAAACTGGACAAATGGTGCTTCTGAATGCTTGCAATCTGCATTGTCTGTCCTTAGATGAAGCTATGCTAATGTTCTGGGAAGAGATGGTGACCTGATGTGGCAATATAGCGTGGAAGCAGTGAAAAGATATATCAGTCAAGAGTAGACCTCTGTAATTGAACAGATTTCTGTTTAGGAATTTTTGATATTGACAGTTTTAACCTTGCTCTAATGATACATGAAATCTATACGTGTGTGTGTGCACTCATATTTTCTTTGTAATAATCTGGTATAGCAGTCTGTCATTGCAATTTGGTATCCACTGAGCAGCAGCAGCAGTCAGCTAGACTGTTCAGCACTGACTAGCTATTCTTTGTTGTTCTGGGGCTCTTGGACTAGAGATTTCTGCTAGAGAAGTGTACATGTCTTCCTTTTTGTGCCTTTGGATGGCTCTTTCTTGTCCTGCTCTCTCTGTATGGATCTTGAGTGCATGGCATGATGGTAATTTTTTAATTTTTTGTGTCATTTTAGGTACGCCACTTGTACAATACAGGAGACTTGAAAGACATTCACCTGGAAATAGAGAACTTTGTGAACTCCAGGACACCAAAGCTGACTCGGAATGGTAGGCCTGCCTACTGCTCCATTCCTTTTGGTATTCTGGGGCTGGATCAGTGCAGAAGGGCTCTAAAGTATTACTTAACCTGTCTCTTTTGGTTTAGAAAAAGTATCCATCAATTGTTTCGTCAATAGTCTGACTTTTCCTATTTTTCAAGTTTCAGTTAACATGTAAATGTACTTTTGTTTGCCTAATTTCCCTTGGTTAATAGTGCTGTTATATTTCTAAGCATATTTGCTTATGGAAACATTTTTTCACCTCCTTTATCCCATAAAAATGTAGAGAAGCCCGGTCTGAATTCACTCTAACAGTAAACTCAGAATTCTTACAAACACTAACAGCAGTTATTTCTTCTGCAGTCTTTCACATTCATGCTTTCCTTTAATCTCATCTCTTAGTTTAACTGAATGAAACCTGACTTTGCTTGCATTTTTCTGAAAGTTAGGTGCCTTGTGATAAGGGGTTTTGGTATCTGTCTGCTTGTCTTGTACCCTGAGGGGTATGTTGAACTTTTCCTTTTGCACACCGTGCCTTTGGATGCCCAGATAGTGTCTGGGGACTCTCAGAATGCCACTCTGCTGCTAAGCCTCCCTTTCACTGCTGAATAGCTATGTAGGCTTTTGATTTGTTCTTTGGCCTGCAACCATGTCCCTTTAGGCTGTAATCTTGTCAGATCTTGCAGTGAGGCAAGGTCAAAATGGGTCAGTGCTTTAAAAGGAAAGCTTTCAAGAGAAAAGAAAAAGTTACACAAGTACATTTGTAGTTCTTCCATTAGAAATAGTATATCTGGACTTTAGAGAGTATTTGTGCTACTGTATATCCTTTTGATCATATTTAAAACAAGCCTTTGTGACTACTTTATAATTCCTGGGGCTCTTTTACAAGGGCTAGATTGAAAATCCTGGCAAGTTATAGCTTACATAATTTATAGAAAACTTAAAATCCTTTATTGGATCTAAAATAGATAAGACAGTCTTTTTTTAAAAAAAAATAAGAATTCTGTCCTGTATTACTCATTGTAGAAGGAGCTTGTTGTTTACATGAAGGTTTTATTTGTTGATTCTTGGTTTTTACGTTGGTTTTAGAATTCATGAAAGAGATGTTGTACATTTCTACTTAAAAATATGATTTCTTACAGAGTCTGTAGCTCGCTCTAGTAAATTGCTCAGCTGGTGCCAGAGGCAGACCGATGGATACGCTGGTGTGAATGTGACAGATCTCACCATGTCATGGAAAAGTGGCCTAGCTTTGTGTGCCATTATCCACAGATACCGTCCAGACTTAATGTGAGTAACTGGCTGTTCTGAATAACTAAGAAGAGCAGAATGTTAGTGATATTTGGAACTAATAGTGTGGGGACTTAAGCAATGCGTTTGTGACTTACTGAGAAATGGACTGAAATTAATTCAATTAAAATTGATAGAAGCTGACGTATGGTGATTGACCAGCAGAGTGGAAGGTCATAATAGCTTGATAAATATGAAAATAAATGTGTTGTCATTTTCCCTTCTGGATGATTTGACAGAATTAACCTTCAAATTGATACTGACTGGAAACCGTTATTGACTGACAGCTCTTTTCTCTGTGAAGTTATTCAGGAATAGTTTATAGCTTCAGTTAAATTTCTCATGAATGAGTCTCTACACAGCCCTTTATAAATCTCCTGTTTAACAGTAACTCTTTTTAAAGACTTTTAGGCTGCTCTTTTTAGAAGTAGTGACCCACAGTCTAAATAGAGATGTTGCTACTAAAATGCTGATTGGATGAATGGGGGAGGCATCCTCTTGCGTGATAAATTGGGTAAAACAGTGCCCAGATTCTAGAATGGGAAAACGCTGGCTGGAAGAAGTAACAGGAGCAAAGACTCTGCTATTTTAATTGAAATCTGTAATGGCTTCAACTTCTCAAAGGGACATTAGAAAAAATAAATGTGGGAGCTGCATTTAAAGACACAGTCCAATGTAAAGCATGCTGAAAAATTACTTGGTTATTCATTTCCATATGCACTGAAGTACTTCTCTATTGGTGTACTTGAGTTAACCTGAGCTACTCTGTTTAGTATCTATATAGCTTGTGAAAAGTTCAAATAGCTTTTAAAATGGTTTATATAACTCTGTACAGGCTTCTTATATGGTTCTACAAGTTTTGGGAAAGCCAGCAGAACTCAAATATGGATCAGTCAAGAAAGAACGTGACAAAAGTGAAGACTTAATTTAGTTCCAATCACACGAAAGATTTTTAACGTAGGGGAAAAACAGTACAGTCTTCCAGCAACAGAGGAAGTGAAGAAATATTTCAGAGGATAATAAAGTTTTTAAGAATTGAAATGAAAAAAGAATGTTTGAGCCAAGTAATAATCAAGTAGCATCAACTCTGCAATACGAAAAGGTTGCTGGCATATAAATTTGAAATATTTTGGAGAGAGGAAAAAAAGAGATAGATCTCTGAATTCTTTCAGAAGACTGATTTGTACTTGATTCAGTGCATGCTGCCTTTCTGCCCTTTGCAGAGACTTTGATTCTTTGGATGAGCACAACGTGGAGAAGAATAACCAGCTGGCCTTTGACATCGCTGAAAAAGAGTTTGGAATATCTCCCATTATGACTGGAAAGGAAATGGCATCTGTCGGAGAGCCAGATAAACTGTCGATGGTGATGTACCTCACGCAGTTCTATGAGATGTTCAAAGACACCATCCCCTCTAGCGGTAAGGAGTTTGGGGCAGGTGTCTCAGATTTGAAGGCAGCTTTGGGATGAATGTGTGTACTTCAGTTATCTTCCTGCTGCTTCTGCGTAAGCTCATACTAGCTCACTCGCTAACTTGACATTACAAAAGTTGATTTCTTATTGGTGCTGATAAATACCGTGTTAGCAGCATCAGGAGCAAAAAAATGAGTTAATACAAAATAATGTTCTCAAAACAATGCCCTAAAAAATTCTAAACTCACTTCAGCAGTACTAGATAACGTTTCTGCTTTCTTGCTATTATGAGGGTTTCACCCGTCTTGGCTAATGTGAGATGCCTTCCGAGCAGTTGTTTAGTAAGTAATTTCGAAATGCTGGCCAAGTTTTATATCTGTTTACTATCTGTGAATGGTGAGAGTAACTTCAGGCCCATGAGGAATGAAAGATCTTTGATTTGGACGGAAAGAAGCAATTGCCTAACACAAATCAATATGGCCTACCTTAAATATTAATAATGTTGTTACAGCTTTTTCTTCATTAATGATGATCTTAATTCAAGTCTATCATTCTGTTGGGGGAAAAATGGTATTTTAAAAAAATTGTGCACCCTTAAAAAAATATATTGTGTATCAGGTATTATCTTTAAAACTCTGAACACTTCTTAAGAATCTGGTGATCATGATGCTTTTTAAATATGAAAGTAAATAGAGTAAACAAACACAGTATTTATTCTGAGTGGTTATAAACTCTGAAAAGAGTTTTGGCAAAATTAAAAACCAGAGTAGCTGAGAAAAGTATTAATTCTGGACATTAGAATTCTTTTGTACAGAGAATTTAAGAAAAAGAGTTATGTTAAAAAAAATATCAATGAGTCTTTCAGTTGTATGTGAAATAATATCGCCACAGAAATGATTCCTTGGCATTCCCTTGTCCTACCTGGTTTTGCTAACAGATGCTCTGGACCTGAATGCAGAAGAGAAAGCTGCCCTAATTGCCAGTACCAAATCACCCATCTCTTTTCTCAGTAAACTGGGACAAAGCATCTCTCGGAAACGCACTCCAAAGGTAACCATGCCACAGTCTTACATACACTCTTGTGTTTGTTAGACTCCTGTCCAAGTAGGTGGTACCAAAAGTATATGTGTAAGTGTGTATCTGCTATGTGTTTGCAAAAGACCAGTGTCCATCAGCTCTTGGCATGGGAGGATACATGACATTTATAACTTCTGAATTACATCTGTAGTATGTACTCTCAATTAGTGGTATTTCAATCTTAAAATCCTAGCCTTGTGGTAGTACATGGGGATATATTTTGTATTGAAACACAATGGGTTTCTCAGTTCCCAATTAGTTCAAAGTTTTGAAGGATGTCCAATTTGAAGGTGACAATCCTCTAAAACAAATGGAGAATGAGCCCAGAAAATTAATCAGTTGTGTTGCAAAGCTTAAGTGCACTGATGGGATTTATCTCAGGCCAGAAAGGTATGGAAATCCTTATATTTGTTTTTTTTCCCTCCTCCTCCCATTTTTAGGACAAAAAAGAAAAGGAACTGGACGGTGCAGGAAAGAGGAGGAAAACCAGCCAATCTGAGGATGTAAGTATTACAGTGAGGAAAGTGTCAGGGAAGACAACATGTGGTAGGTTCCTTATTCCCACTTCAGTCCTCTCATTTTCTTTCTTCGTTTTCAGACAGGGCTTATATAAGATATTTTTTTTTAGACAAAAAGTAATTATTCTTCAGAGGTTACATTTTGTCATAGCTATAGTGCAAATATTTTACTGATGCTTATGAAAGAATAGTACACAAAAAACGAAATGTTGCAGTTCCATGCTCTCTTTTTACTGCAGTTTACTTTGATTTGATGAAGACACCAAGAATAAAACTTTCATTTAGTAAAGTCATGCAGTGCGGTCAGAATCTGCATGCATATTTAACTTCAGCCTTGGTTAGTGCAAAAAGCATACATTTCTAGTATGAACATTGAAATGTTTATGGCCAATAGGTACAAGTGAGTTAAAACTTAGTGCTTTGAGTTCTCAATGAAGGTTTGAAGATAGGTCTTTGCTTTGTGTCTGTGGATTCATGGGAGTGTTTCAGCTGTGGTCTCTTTGGTAGATAAGTGTATCAAATAAGGTTGAGAAGATAAGTAGAGTTTAACAGAACTTTTGATGACACGCTAAAGGAAATTAAAATGTGAGCTTTTAAGTGCAGACTAATAGATTTGTTTTCTACAGTGTTAGAAACCTATCACAGCAAAGGGGTAGAGAAGAAAAGGTGATCCAATTGCATCTTGTTCAATTTTGATATCGTTGATTGTTAGGAGGACATCCCACGAAGCTACAGAGAAGAAAGGCCCACGCTGGTGAGTGCCTTGACAGAGAGGAGAATTGATGCTGCCATTGGGAATCAGAACAAAGTCAAGTCTATGGCAACCCAGCTGCTGGCCAAGTTTGAGGAGAATGCACCAGTGCAGTCCTCAAGCTTACGAAGACAGGTAGGAGATGGATAATAAAACCCTTTTATTTTGGAATTATGGAGGAAAATAATGAATAACATGCATTCCTTGAGACGGGTGGTGCTCTTCTACTTCAAAAGTTCTGCTAGAGAAGAATGAAGCTCACTCAAAAGAGAAAAAAATTAAATTTAAGAATATGGGATAAAGAACTTCCTAATAAAAATCTATTTCCCTGTTATTGCCCATATTACTTTAGGTAATCTCTTTCAGAAACATCTTACAAGCAATCAAGTTTCTTTTATAACGGCTATTGCTGTTGAAAAGCTTTCCAGGAACATCCCATTTCTAATGTTTAAGAACTATAATTTAATTTCTGATTTGAACTTTTTCATGCCAGACGATGTCTGTTTGTTCTTGTGAACTGTGGTTAAGTTTTGTGTGTGTGTGTAAGCACCTGGGAGTTTTTTTGCAATCGGGATATTAGTGTCATTCCCGGTGAGGCTTCCTGATGGCTGCTGGTTATTCAGGATGATGTCCGAACTTCTGCAACTGCAGGGTGGTTGTCTTTGAAGTTGGATTGAGTCACTTCAAGCTCCTGCTAGCAGTGCGGTGTCAGCAGTATAAGGCTCGGTATGGTTTAAGTGCCTGAGTTCTTGCCCTGCTGTGTAGTCTGTCTTCATAGCTTGTGCCAAGCTCTGTGCTGCCATGGCCAGATTGTGAGTGGGACCTGACCTACCTACTTCAAAGCTAGGTCAAGTACGTGTATGCTACACTGCACACCAGTGTCAGCAGTATAACATTATCTCAAAATAGTGATGTTTATCCCACTCTTTATCAATCAAATATTTCCTTGGCCGCTACATATTGGCTGGAATAACCAGGCTGATTTGAAGGAAGAATAAAAATAAAGAGAATGTCCAAAAACATAGGAAGTTTCCCATTTTTTTTGATGTTTTTTTCCCTTTTTATGTTTTACTTGCTAAACAAATTCTCCCCTACCCTATTTTTTTTTCTTAAATGTTTGTCTGTCTTACTCTGTATTCCATTCCTTTGGCTTTCTTTGAGTTTCCTTCACTATTTTATCTTTCCTCCTTGGTCCCAACTCACTTTCCCTACAACCTGCATGCAGCAACCTGTCCTGCCTTATCAAGAACGTGTTCACAATCAACCATCCAGCAGACGAGAGCAGGGCCGTCTTGCTCCCATACCCCAGTGGAAACAGGTAAAGAAACTGATTATGAATACGATGCATTGCCTGCACCCAACACCAGCTATCACTGTCCTATTTATAAACCAGTCCTTCTCTAGCACCTTGTGTGAGCCTGTTATTTTAAATAATTTAACTTTTAAGGAATAAAATCAATATCTACCTTTGGTAATGATGCATGGTTTAATGTTTCAAAAGGACTTCAGTCGGATTTTCCCTGCCCTCTTATGCTAGTTTCAACTTCCCATGGTTTCAGTGGATATTTTAGCAAAATCCTTGCCTACAGATGCAACCTAGTGTAGGCATTTTATCATCTGAAGTATTTCTAGATTTTTCCGCTGGAAATTGAAAATATGTAATCAATTATTGCAATCCATGAGGTTAAGGGTGTTAATGCCATCTATGATGTTAAAGCTCTTCCTTGATGTACATGTAGTGAAATTGGTTATCAGTTTTGCTATTCACATGTGAAATCTTATGTGTTCCATAGTTACAGGAGACCGTACTGTGGTTTCTTTTGCTCTCTGACAAACGAAGCTGTCCTTGCCAACTTCTTGCATTCATTGCATTACAGATTCCTGTACTACTGTGAATTAAGTAAATTCTAGGTTTTATGCCACAGAGGGGGTCAGGATAGGGATCAACAGCAGAAAAATCAACAGGTATCAAATTTTATTTTCTCTCATGTGTTTTGGCCCAGTGTCATTGCCGGTGTTTTTCTTTCAGCAGTGCTCTTTCAAAAGCAAGGCTTGTGACAGACAATCTTTTCAAGTGGATAGGGATATTGATCTCACTGGCTTCCTCTGTTTCCACCATTTCTCTGTGCATGTGGCCTCCTCAGGTTTCTGAGAGTGCTGAGATACCTTTTTCTGGAAGCCGTAATTTGGGGAAACACCTGCTTCTTTCTGGTTGCAGTTTAATCAGAGCATATTTTGGAGCCAAGAGGAAGAAGATAACACTAGTTTGGAAATTCACTGTTCTGCATATTTATGGATTCATGGTGAACTTCATGTTCAAGACATTCAACACAATTTGTGCTGCATGTCGTGACCACTGCTATGATCTGAAAGATCTCTCCAAGCAAGAAGACCTAAACCAGGGGAATTGTTGGCAGTAGGACTGTCAAGAGAGTCTTAAAAATATGTCAACATTATGTTTAGGTTTCTTGACTCATTGTTTTTTCTTCTGCATTCTGTCTCATCAGAATCTTCTACATAGGCTAATGAGTACTTTCAGGTCAATACACATCATAGATGATTAAGGCAAATTGCATTTTTTAAGAATACTTCCCAGGTAAAGGGGAAGAACCCAAAGAATTGGTGCAGAAGAACGTAACATGGCTCTATGGTATGAAGTCATTTGATGAGCACTGCTTATATTACCCCACAAAAAAGGGGAAGGCAACCAAGGCAGTCCAGTTTATTTCCATTCAGAAGGATGAAGATTTGTGTTTTAGCACTTGGAGAAGATCACAGCCCTGCAGCTTTGAGATTTGTATTTGAACCTGCTATTGAAACTTTATGAAAGCTTTATAATTAAGCCTTTATGGTGAAACACAGAAGTTCTTGTCAACCTTTTGTAATTGACCAAAAAAACCACAAACTTGTGTTGCCTGTTTTGTGTTGAAGATTTTATCCTCGCCAGAAAGCAGTTTGTTGTTGGTTTTGTTCTTGTTTTTGCTTGCACTACATGATTTGAAAAACAAACAAACAAACAAAAAAACACACAAGAAGAGGGGAAGGAAAAAATTCCTTCTGGTCTCCCTCAACATTGATAGCATCTCTGCATAGACAGCACTGTAAGGCATATCTTTGAAAAATTTTTCTGGAAGAGTTACGGTTTCAGAGGACTTGGGTTGTTTTATTGAACACTGACATTGCTTGCCTTGTGTGGATGATTTCCTTCTCAAGATTACAGCCGGAGATGATCTTCCCTTAATAGGCTTTACTGCACCAACAGGAGATGGTTGGTTCTTGGATCCAGGTTTCATGCTGGATTTTGCAGTGCTCTTCATTTGACAATTGAAGTGGAGAAGAATAAAACCGGGTCTCAAGGATGCAGAATCTGCAGGACACAGTACGATCAGAGAAACATTTGATACGGTCCCTATTCCAAAGATTTTTTTATTGCTTGTCTGGGGAAATGAAGAACATAAGTTGTCTTCGTTCAAAAGCTATGGGAGAGTATATAGCATCATTTATTCTTGACTGATCAGAGGACAGCTGAGTCAGGAAGCCACCCACTGAGTCAATCAGCCAGCTTTGCCAAGCTTGGACAGAAATCCATCCTGCAGGAAGTTGTTGCTGAAGCAGTGCTTCAGCTGGCTGCTGAAATTCCTAATTCTGGTTCCTTTAGGCATGCAGAATTTAATAGCTGTGAGACTGTGTGTTACTACGGTACTGAAATGGCTTTCTACTGTGACACTGGGCACTCTAGCTACAAAGCTTTTTTCTGGGCCACAGATTACCAACAGTTGAGCTGGTGCAGGGTACCAGTACATGTTACCGGAGATACTGGAAAAGATTAGTATTGCTCCTGACAAGCTCTTTAGGGAGGATGTATGTTTATTGGAAAGAGCTGTTCACGAAGCTGTGGGAAAGAGTTGTTTGGCACAGGTGTCACAGTTTATGAGCAGAAACTTCAGTCAGTGACTGTATACGAGATATAACACAGTGAATACCTTCTACTGAAGAGTCCTTTGAAAGGGAGCAAAGCAGTTCCTAAGGAGACAAAGTGGTGACGTGTTACTCAGGGAAACCACAAATTGTCTCATCTTCTTGCCAGTAGGCAGAATGAAGTTGAGCTCGTCAGGGGCCTTTGGGAGAAGGGAAGTTTTGCATCTCGTGTTTGATAGGTTTGGTCCTGCATCTTGGAAACTGCACGGGAGAGGAAAGTGTACTGCAAAAGCATAAGAGCGGTTGCAGGAGAGAAACCACACAGTTGGATGTGTTCTGGGTTGGACCCCCAGTTTTGATGGAAAACTTGTATTTGTCTTGGGCTATTGCCTGCCAGAGTCTGTCAGGTGGACATCCCTAGCTGTACTTGCTTATCAGTTTAAGTCTAGAATCTTGCTTGGCCCTGGAGTTAAGAGTTATGAGGCCAGAAGTTTAAATGAGTTTGTAAGGCAGACTGTGTCTGTGTCTCGTTACACAGGTGAGGTAGGGGTGACAGGATTACTAGAAGGAGTGAAATCCTAGCAGAATCTGTTCTGAAGCAGTTTCTACTTTCATCACAAGACTTTTAGTGCTGTTTCCTGTGAGAAGGGAAAACCTCCAAAAGATTAAGCAGGTTAAAAACCTCACCACAGCGTTCTGTGTGGCCTGCAGTTTCCTCATCAGTTGGATTACAAAGTTGCTTTACTGAGCTACGCTTTGAGAATGTTGAACTGTGTTGGCAAAATTGTTTTCATGCTATTGTGAGCACCTCACCAGCAGCTAGTAATGGATGAAGATACTGTTAAGTGTATGTGTACAGTGGAAATGTGCGTAATTTTTTATGTGATGATAGTATCTCCTAAAAAAACTGGATTGTGTTTCATGGTGTGGTGGTTAACCTCCTCAAGTGAATGCCTGCTTGTATAAAAACATTTTCTGTGGTGTATTCTATTGCTTTCCAAGCTGTTTTGGCTGCTTTTGGGAAAGAATATTTCATCAGGAATCATGAAGCCATTGAAAAGATATGTGGTCTGTCCAGAAGAGGATCTAACTGTTTGGGTATGGTGTGGGAGACCAGCCTTTTAAACTGAATTTTGTGCTGGCCTTCCAGATTCTCAGCTTATGGCCTTCGGCAGTTTTCTGCTATAGTTTCATAGTTCTCCTAACAGCAGCAAGGTATGTGTGTAATACCTTAAATCACCATTGTGTGCAAACGTGCTTCTAAGATGGAGATCACTTGTCTTTTGGTGCAAATCTTTTCTGCCTCTGGAGGTCTGATGCTTGTTCTTTTGAGATGGTCCCCTGAAGTGTGATAAAGATGCAGCAGTACAAACTCTTTTCAGTAATTCTTCTGGAACTGTGGTTTTTGAAAATACACAATGACAGAGATTACCACACTCAGCAGGAGCTGAAATCTTAACAGAAGAGAACTTACCACACCAATGATTTCTGCAAATATTGTTTTTCCTACTTTATTTCTTATTTAAATCTGGTGATACGTCTTTCCTATAGCCACCTTTGTCTTTGCGTGCTCAGAGATGCATCCTACTGGAGGACTTAACGTGTACTTCGTGTACCTGTATGATGTTATATTCTGAGATCTGCCATGGAAAAATACACAAGTCTGTGAAAATGTTGAAATCTGAAATACAAACTCAGGAATGGTCAGTTGAAAGTCCAGGAACAGCTGTAGCGGTTGAAAATGTTATCACCCTTTCAGCCAGAAATTAGTGACTTCACAGCAGAGCCTTTCAAACAGCATATAAATGTTCTTCATCCTCTTCAGTGCAAAGTCATGTGCTTTAGTTTAAGCTGCTTGTAGCATGTGTTTGAATTGGAAGAGTTGATTTTAATTTTATATTTTTTTTTTCTGAAAGAGAAGAGAACACCCAAACACGTGTTAGCGCCAGCTCAGCTGGAAGGGCAGTAATGAACATCTGTAGTAACTTTAAACAGCATGCTGTTTCTTTGGAGGTTATCTAACGGTGGCTTTGGATACACAGCATTTTAATACTTTTTTTTTGCAGTGCAACAATTTCCAGATATGCTCTGGTAAGAACTCAAAAGGAAAAATGAGTTGGAAGATACATTAATAATTAAGCAGTGATGGAGAAATGTCTGTACGTAGTCAGGAGGTACAGCACTAGAAAGGCATGTTTTCTGGCATAATAAAATGAGGACATGTGTCTGCATTGAGTAATATTCAGACTATTTGATATATCTACATTTTAGCTATAAAACAAATCTATTTCTGTTCTATTAGAATGGCGGAGTATGGCTTAACTTGCCTGAGTTGGTTTAATATCTGTAGGTTAAAGAGGAGGGATCTACAGCTGAGAACAGAACTCTGTGACTGGAGTTGTTTTGCTAATGAGCTGAAAGCAAGAGTAATTAGGTCAACAGGATGGATATCTTTAAACATAGCAAGACACAGCAATAAGTAATTTTTATAAAGCAAAGAGGGCACAGTCCAGCTGTGCTATGGAGAGTTCCAGGTTGTACCTTTCACCGATTGTAAGACCATGAATCAGAAACTGAACTGATGATTGATGTGAGTACATGTTGGCTGTCCCCAGCAGTAGCTGTCAAACGGACGTGTGGTCGTGTAGCTGTGGGTGAAAAATTTCCATCTTTCAGCTTCAGATAAAATGTAGCCTTGGGTCATTTGTGACAGGTGTGAGTTAAGGATCACGATGTCTCGGTTCATGTGTTCTGGCCTGTCTCACCAAACCCAATGGTAATGTTATCTTTTTTTCTACTATTATTATGATTTTTTTTTTTCTTTCTTCTTTTTAAAAAAAAAAAAGATGAGGAGTAGAGAACGTTCTCGGACCTGCCCCAAAAAAGTGATCATGCTCTCTTCTTCCACTCCACCTTCTTCTCCACCATATCCCAGGCAGCAGGTGATTCCCTCTGCATGCTCTGTCCTTCTCTCTTCGTTACTGTTTGTACAAGCGGCTAGATCAGTTACCACATACCCCATTTACAAATGCATTTCCAGTTTTCTTTTTTCAGATGATGTTAGGGCTTCTTCAGCCTCTTAGATTAGAAACACAGGTTGGTATTAGCTCACCAGAAGTATGATTATCATGATTATTTGATGCACTGGAGACTCTGAGATTTTACTGTAGGGTAATTTGTAATGACAGTAGCTGTTTCCAGTTTTGAGTTGCAGCAAAATAGGAATTAAATATTTGGAGTGGTGCAGGGAAAAAAAAATCCAACTTTTCTCCGTTTCCACTCTTCATTTAAACAAGCATGAGTGAAAATTTGCCCTTGTATTCATGAAACTCTTTTAGGATTACTTATATGAAGTGCCTTTTCAGAGTGTTGTAGTGGCTTGCACGTGTCCAGTGTGGTCTTCCTGTTCCCCCACACCCAAGCCTTGGTCTCACAGGAGTTTCTGTTCAGTCTGAGTTTCAATTTGGAGCAGTGAGAGCTGTTCTGAACAGAGTGTATAAATGTGCATCCAGATGTTTGTCCACATGTGTTTGCTGTCCTTAGAGTTAAATATTAACTAAAATCCTTTAATGTTTGTGCCTCGTTGTACACGCTCATCGTGCTTCTTTGAGTTGTGTCTTTTTTAAACTTTTGCTTTGTTTCCTACTGCAGTAATAAATTCCACTCCTCCCAGGTTATTCCTGCACTAACCTTGAGGTGGTAAAAAGGCAGCTGCAATTCTATAGACCTCACATAACTTTAATAGGAATTGTAAAAATAGATTTCCCCATAGGTGGAAAACGTCTCTTTGCTGAATGCTTGTATGCCTATAAACTCTGTAAAGGCATGTTACCTTTTGGCAGAGTAGACAAGACTTATCCTTGGACATAAAGTTTGACTTGCCTTATTGCTGTGATTTCTCAGAGTGTTGTTACATGTTAGATTTAATTTGATCTAATTATTGTCAGCCTCTGGAGCACACATTCTCAGCTGCCTCTCTGATGTCTGCATCTGCAAGATAGGTCAGGTCTGCTTACTGATCTGATTTAAAACTGTCCTGGCAAAAAAAAGTGGTTAGTTTGCTGGCACACCAAGGACAGTATGGTGCAGGAAAGGGTACATGAATGGGTATCTAGGTGGAATGGGTGGCGAAAACCCTTTTCATTAGCAAAACCTGCACTTAAACTGAATTCAGTGTGATATTATCAGATGAGATAGCCAGCTGCCTTCCTCTTGCCTTTGAAAATTTTGACAGATACATTTTGTGAGAGAAGAAAGGTATTTTTCTATTTACTGATAGAGAAACTAAGGCAGTTAAATGCTGAGTTTTACTTTTGAATCTATGGTGTGGGATTAATTTTCCATATAGAGAAACTGGTTTTCAGTCACTAAGGTCCCCGTTGCTCTGTATTTTCCCTCTCTAGCTTCTCCAATTGTTTGTTTGTCCGGTGTCTTTTGGTTGCCTAGTTCAGTCATGAGAGCCAACTGCTGCAGGGTCCAAGTGTACTTTGACCATTTTCTGTGTTATGTCCTGTTGGAAAACTTTTTTTTTTTTTTGCATATTGTCTTGCTCAAACTAATAATAATAATAATAAAAAAACCTTGGGTTTCCTCCTTTTAACTCTGAGGAATTTTGACCCCCTGCGCTACAGAACTGATCTGTTAGACTGAATTGAGAGGGGTCTGCTTTTGGAGACAGTCTTTTTCCCTTAGAGAATGATTCATGTTCCGAAAATTGTCTTGGCCTTGGGCCTCATGGTGACTCAGATGGATCTATGTCCTTGTTACACTGATATCTTTTAAAAACCTGTACCTCTGCGCTTCTAATGCATTTATTCTGCCACTTCTTTTAAACTTTCCATTTCCTTCCTTTGATCTAACATCACGGTATGAGTTATATTGAGTGTCTTACCATCTTTATCACACTAATTTCATTACATTGTGGCTTACTGACCTAATATGGATATATATGGATTGTTTTTTTAAATTTTCCCTACAGGATTAGAGTTATTATTGCCAGTTTTAGAATATTCTTCTTAATAAACTGTTATGCTATTTTTATGGCCTCTTTTCTGTCTGCAGCATAAGAAAAATTAGATGAAGTCGTTTTTGACTAGCAAGTTGGTCTGTGGTTGTTATTAAGCTCATCATTTTTGCCTGCAGAGATACAGGGAACCTGGTGCCGACTATCCCGGGGAGCAGAGTCCCAGACAGGAAAGGGTAAAGAGCATGAACAAATGGCATGGATGCTGATGACACAAGGCTGTGGTGGATGTGTGTAAGACAGAGAGCAAACGTACTGGGTAGTGAAACACACTTATCCTAATGCTGCTGTTAACACGCTGGAACTGCTGAGAGGCAATTAGGTCTGATTATTTCTGTGTGATACCCACAAAAATGCATAACAGGTCCTCATCAAAGGTTTGCTACATGCTTTTATTCTGCCGTAGATCTGGCACTTGAGCTCTTCCCGTTCTTTTTCTCTTACACCTCTTTATTGAAGTATGCTGTGGCTGTAGCAGAACAAGAAGAGTTATGTTTTGTGCTAATTCATGCGAACATGGTTGCATTGTTTCCACCGCTTGCTTTCTGGATGGTTAAACAACTGGCATTCCATCCTGCCTCCTACAGGCCCAAAGTAAAAGGAAAAATGATGAGGCATTATTTATCATAGAGACTTTGAAGCCTTCTTAACAATGAAATATTCAATGTCTGTCTGAATGGCTCAGTATTATACAGAAGCATGGGAAAAGAGAAGATAGGCACTCAGAAGAAATGGTTGATTTGAATTCATATTGACAAATTAATTGACATTCCAGTAGAGGCTGTGAATGAATTAAGTCATAAGTGGTAGCCAGCTATAAAACTGTTGCAACTTTCAGAATGTATTCTAACAAAAGACTCTTGTGGGCTGAATGTTTTCTGACAGGCAGTAGAAAATGAATAAGCGTGTGTCTGCAGTGACACAGAAGCCCACAGCTTTATAATAGGCCCTAGTTCTAGTGGAAATGATCTAGTAGGAAGGAGTAGGTGGAACTGAAGGCAGCTGAAAGTAGAGAGTGTTATTGATGCATCTGAATGGGAAAAGTGTTTCTCGTAAATTGGGTGTGAACCCAATTTTCTGTTCAGCTTCGGAGGACAGTTAGCGATACATACCAGCACCCTGGAATTCCTGACAGATCAAGCCTAAGGTTTCTTCGTGCACATGTTTGTAGTTCCTGGCCCATTTACTTTTGAACTCTACAAACAAATTAGTTGAAGGCTGTGTGATACTGTAGGTTATACTCCTGTCCTGTACAGGAGGCCACAAGCCAGGTCTTTTTTCCAAGTCACTAAATAGACCAGACAACAGTCAAAAGAAGATTGATGTGAAAGACCAGAATAGCAGAGGTGTCAAATATTGTGCCTGGAATGTGTCGACATGACAATGCAGTAAAAACAAGTAGGGCAGTGAAGTTACAGAAGTAAAATTGGCAACTTCCATGATAGTTTGATTCTGCTGTGCTTTGTTTCAGCCAGCCAGTCTCATTAAACATCCTCTATTTGGAAAGTACAGCATTCGCTTTTCATATACCAGTGGAGACAAACCCATTCTTTATGAGAACTGAAGTGCATTACCATAAAAAATGGGTTTCTATGCACAAAATCTGAGAAACACAATTACGTACAGGTTTAGATACATATAGAAAATCCTAGAGAATTGAGAACTATGGTGAAATAAGCTGGTGAATAAGCTCCTTTGTGCATGATAGGGCCACTTTTTTTTCTTTTTTTGGATGGTAATGCCAGAGAAAGAGGCCACACGCTTGTTTGGGTTTGGCTGCAGCAGTCCTAGGTAGGAGAGTTGTGAATAACGACTAATTCAAGTATTTTTTTGTGCCCTTGAGGGTCAAAGCTTGGGACTTAATTAGAAAAGTAGACCATGGAAATAAATAATTTCCATTTATTGGAAATAAAAACAGTCTTCACATGGGAGCTCCTCTTAACTGTTCTGCATGTGAATTTCATACCCTTTGTCTGGCATTTCGGTGTCTATTCTTTTGGGGGCTTTTTGTTTTGCTGGTTTGTTTACTTCCTTCCTCCTTCCTCATCTCACAGAGATCTCCTCGTTTATTTTCTGATGACCAAGTGCCTGAGAATGTTGAGCAAAGGGCATGTCAGCTAGCTGCCCTCCTGGAGTCCAGACCTGCAGCGAGGCATCAGGTGACTACAGCCCTGCCTATCTGGTGTCCAGTGCGGGATACTGGGTACCAGTGACATCAGGAGGCAGAGGGATAGAAAAATTCACCAAAATATGATGACCATTGCCATGCAGTCATGTGGTTAAGACGACATTGTGTAGTCTTTTTGTCCTATTTGCCAGTTCTTAGCTGTCTCTTTGTTTTGATGAATGGCAAGATTTCTGTTTCTCAGAACACAATATAAACAATAAGCTACAAAAAAACAGCCTGCAAGCTTCAGAGTATATGCTGAAAACCAGCAGCACTCCAGATCAAATCATCTCACAGTGGTCGTTTACCAGTGAGTTGCTCGCAAATTTTACTTGCTTCTGGAAGCAAGAACATTCGCAGTTTCCAAGCGTAATTCCTGGCGCTGAAGTACTATTTTGTGTCCATACTTCCTGTAAACTTATTTCCAACAGTAGAGTTGGCAGCTTGTGCAGATTTTCTTTGATTCCAGTGTACGCTTTGATTTGGTTTGGTTTTGTGCTTAATTTTCTTTCCAGTGTATCATCTTTGGCACATGGGAGCACACCAGTTTGAGCAGTGGTTTCTTTAGCTTCTGGTTGCTTGCCTCTATCTCTGGTTTCAGTTATCTTCAACAGCATTTGGCAAACTGGAGAGTGCTTTTGGAAAATGCCATCTACATAAGTGATTTTTTTTCATAACTGACTGAGTTAGCCATCCAAAATCAAGCTCTCTTCTTGGGCTGGAATATGAACAGTCCCAGAACTTTCGCTAGTGGGCATAACTTTTCCAAACCATGTCAAAAAGAAATTTATAACATTTAGGTTACTTTCTATTGCTGTACTTCTGGGGATGCTGTCTTTGCTGATAATAAAAGTCAGTGAAGCTGTTCTCGAGGAAAGAAGAGTGAACCTTTGGCTGGATTTGAGGTAGAATTTGGGGACGTAGAAGAAACCATGAGAGACTGGGTAAGAAGACTAATTTAAACATATTAATGTCCATTTGCTTCTGGGTGATACAGCTGAAGATTTTAGGCATAATCCAAGGACAGCATGCTCATGTGCATTTCCTTGGTTGGAATGATGATACAGAAATGAATATCTAGATCAAAACATCTTGCTCCTACCTTTTGTGTTGCTCTTTAGCACTTTTAAGCTCCTTTAGGGGGTGGAAAAGATTAACAGCATTACAATGCAAAGATAGAAATTGTTTTTGAAACCATCTAATTTATGCATAGTGCAGAATTAAGGAGGAGTGAAAATATTAGGGAGATGGAGAACACAAAGTAGAGGAAAGGATAAAGCGGGTAGGGCAGAGAGGAAAAAGAGGAAACAGATGTTGGAACACTGCAGGCAATGATAGATTATGATGTGGGATTTAAGGGAAGAAAACAAAAATAGGGTAGTAAGAGAAAGAAAGCTTAGCAAAGAAAGACATATCCAGAAAAGAAATTTGATGAAGTGTTGATGATCTTAAATACAGAAAATCTAAGTATAAAATAAACAGTTATATTTCTTTAGGTTGAGGAAATTGTGAAAACCAGGCTATTTTGCATTTTGTCCAGTAGATGTAATTTTGAGGCTAGGCTATTCTAAGAGGCTAGAAATAGCTGGTTTTGTGGGTCATGCAGCTATGTGACATTCATTTTTCCTTTTGATAATGGAAACCAAAATTTTCTTGAAAAAGAGGGACAAATACTTGAAATTTGCACAATTTTTCTTTCCAGATTCTAATTTCTAGGCATGCAAAGTTTCTACCAGTGCTGTTTGTCTGATGCTTCACACTATTGTTTTTTTCCTATTTATGTGAAGTGCTTCCTGGGAGATGGGCATAATGAGCTGTGAAGATAATGATGTTGGAAGACCAAATTTTGGGTTCTCTTGTGAGGAACCAGTTCCAGAAGGATGCACATCCTCAGTTTGGGATTTATTGCTTGCCGTTTGATAAGCAAGAACAGGAGATTATTTTTGTTTCCTCTTGGCTTACAGTAAATTTTAGGTTGGAAATTTGCTGCTAATTACTGGCAACGCTTACAAGTTAATTTCTTTCTCTTCCATCACCGAGGAGAGCATGCTTTTAGTTTATGTAGTTAAAATATAGAAGAGGTCTCACGTGGCCTTGAAATATGGTCTTAGTGCCTTAGGCCAGTAATACAGTACAGTGGGAGATACAGGAGGGGAAGCAGAGGAAATTGATTTGAGGTCTTTGGCTGGTTGGGTTTATAGGAGGTTGGACATCTGTGGAAGTAGGTAACTGCTTCCAAATGGTCCTAAATAACTTAAAACCTAATAAAGAACAGATCAAGAATAACAGTCTGCCTCACTAGGGAAAAAATGAAGATACACTGGGCTTCTTTTCTCCAAGTTTTCCTAAAAGAGTCTTTAGGAAATTTGTTTTTATGGTGGGTAGAAGGGCCTGAGTTTTTTTATTTTCTCTTCTCTTCCCTCTGTAGCCATGTGTGATTGCTCTGATTTTTATTTTATTTTTTAGCCTGAGTCTCGCCGATTCTTTGTTGACCAGTGGGAGCTCTCCCTTAGCCTCCGTTCTTCTAATCGCCCTTCTTCACCTTCATCTGACTCTCTTCGACAGGTAGCATTAGCCTGAGCGTTGCAAGGTGCACTCAGCTGTGTTCGCTTCCTGCACCCTGGTCCCACCAGCCAAGGGCACACCACAAGAGATGGCCAGGCTTTTGCAATGCTTCACCTGCAGAATGCAATCTCTGTGCATATTCATGCACAAATGAGAAGCCAGAGGCAACCTGTGGCGTAACTTGGTTATTGTCAGCCATAGAAGAGTTTGAAACTAAATATTATATTTAATGTTTGGTGTAAATGAAAAGCTTGTGGTATATCTCACTCTCTGATAGGTTTTTTTGAGCACTGATAGTCCGGGCTTTGCAGTAAAGCTTTCTTTTTTGCTGGCTGCTTTTGTTGAGATCTTGGGCCAAACTACTACATGTGTTTGTGCATATCTGCTTAATGGACAGTGTGAAATAAAAGTACTTTGGTTTTCTGAAAAATCACTGAGAATTTGAACTAGTTGCAGTTGTCACATGTAAACACTAGGAACTTGATTTGACCTAAGCTGGAGTGGGTTCTTTGGCCACTCCTGGAAATGTTGCAAAACGTTGTATATCCTGTAGGATTTGGCTACAGGTAGAAAGTTACAATGCTTTCTTCAAGACCCAGTATTAGACCAGATGTCACGTATAGGAAAAAAGCAAACCAAACCAGAAACACAGAAGGCCAAATCAGAAATTCAGCAGCTAAATTTTCCACACCAAATAGTCCAAAGTATTGTGAGTTAAGATTACCATAACCACTTTTTAAGCATGGAACTTCATATGGGCTGCTAGAAATCAAAAGATCTTGAAGCATCTGCAGTTAAGGTTGGATGAAGGATTCAAAGCAAAACTTGTTCGGTGGAAACCTGGTTCAGCTAAAAGAAAAATTTTCCCATGGAAAAAATTGAACTGCCTTTTAAGAAAACGTAAAAAGCTTCAAAGGTTTCTGGTCTTTTAGAGGAAAATTGAAAATCTTTGGCCTGATGATTATGGTTACCAGTTAAAGATCAATGTTGAATGAAAGGAAGAAAATTTTTCCAGTGGGCACCTTTTTGAATGTAAAATTTGACAAGATACTATGTATGACATCGAAAGGCGATTCTGCACTTATGTGTGTGCACATATTAGCTGAGGAAAAATATATAGAACCCGGAAAATTTTGAAAGAAAAATGATGTGGTTTTTTTCTTGCATATATAAATAATGTGAGTGCTCCACATTTTGGGGTGGAAACAGTAGACAAGGAGAAGTTCTTTCTGGATAGAAATAAACCCTCATTACTGCAGTGGCACAAAGCTTAAGGAATTGGGACTTCAGTGATAGCAGTGCTAATCTCTGATGGCTGAGCACTCCATTTTCAAAATCTTTTTTCCCCAAAGTACCACCCACTCAGTGGTGAATTTCAGTTTTTGTGATGCTTCCTGCTGTTCTCATGGCTGAACATGTGAAGGTCTTAAACATTCCTAAGAGTCTAATAACAACACGTATACAATCTATGCTGTTTTAATAGTTGTGGGAAATAACAAGTGTGCTTCAAGCAAGTTCTACGATGTGACTAAAGGCGGTTTTGAGATACAACCTCAGTTGTATAGTCCTTTCCTTCAGAATACTGTTATTTTTGGTATTTTGCACTTGCCAGAAGCTGGAGCGTCTCTCTGGTGATCCTTCATTTGCTCAGGAGACTCCAGCTAGAAACATTCATCACGCTGCTTAGTCTGGAAAAGGAAAATTGCTTGGCGTGCTCCTTGCTGCTCTGAGTCAAATACATGGCGTTTGCAGTGTGTTTGAGCTAACAGGGATGTAACCGCATAATGTTCTTAACCATGTAATTATAGCCAACGGTTGTAAGTATTTCCTGTGAGAAACACTTCCTCTGCTCCTGCAGTGACTGAACTTGCCTTGCCAACACCCATTTTCTACCATCTAAGGTAACAGCCAACCTGCCTAGATTTCTTGGAAAACTGAAAGGCTTTTAGATATCCAAAGTTATGGAGTCAGTCAATACCCTTGCTGGAGAAAAGCCTAGTCATAAAGCCGCGTTCACAGTTAGACAAGTATATGTTCCAGATGTGTGCAGGTGTGGCTTTAGTGCATTGGATGAGGCTCTTGCATCTTTTTTTCATATAAAATTCTCTGTATTTTTAGCATTGGAAGAATTCATGTTTTTGAATCACTGAGTTCCTTAGTTAAGGATTTCTCCCTGCACCATGAGTGCTCTGTAAATGAATTCTTTCCAGTTGCTAAGCATATAAATATGCTGTTGTGATCAGCACGTTGCATTAGACTATGTGACGTGTCTTCCAAAAGGTCTTTGTTTCTGATGGCAATTTTGCCTGGAACCTAAACTCTTAGTTTATATTTGGCCTTGCCTTTAAGAAGTATCTACGCTCAGGTTCACGGGCACAAAATATCCCACAAGCGAAAATAAGATCTGCTTTCTTCATCATTAGAATATTTCTAGAGCACTTAGAGAATGCAAAATGCAAGTCTTCTTCTCCGTTGTTACAGCTGATCCTGGACTGTAGTGGTGATTTCTGATGACACTAGCTTTGCTGTTACTACTTGTCACTTCATATCGTCCACTGTCTTGGCATGATTTGACCTCTCTGCACCTTTTCACCACCTAACCTATTATCATTGTAGTCATTTTTTTTTTAATTTGATTTTTTTTTTCCCCTTTTCTCACTGCCCTATTGTTTTATTCCATCCATCTGGTAGAAGTATATAAAGATGTACACAGGCGGAGTGAGCTCATTGGCTGAGCAGATAGCCAATCAGCTTCAAAGGAAAGAGCAACCCAAAACCCTTCTAGACAAGAAGGAACTGGTAAGACGATGTACAGAAGATGGTGTGTGTTTGTGATTTAGATGTGCCGTAGATCTGAAGTAGTGTGAGTGTGCAGTTGTTACTACCACTGACGGAATCCGTCCTAGCTTTGTGAAAGACTTCCCTTTCTCCGTCCACCCTCGCTCTTGTCCTCATTTTCCTTCCAAAATGTTTTAGTCGAATCTCAGTGTCCGAGAGCTCTGCATAAATATTTGAGAAACTCCTTGTCATATTTATGAAGACGTGTTTGATCCAGTGGGGCTACTTCTGCATTACTGTGTTCTGGAGGAGATACTAATTTTGATAACGTGGGTCTAAGAATTGCTGTTTGAGGGATTCCTAATGGTTTTGACTTTCCATCATACGCCTCCTTCAGTCACTTATTTCAAGGTCATCATTAATAGTACTCCTGTCTGCTATCCCATCCAGAGTTTAGTTTGCTCCCGACATATGTAGGCATGGCATCCTAGGACCTTCTTCCCTGGACAATAAGGTTAGTTTTTGGTGTCCTGGTTAAACCGGTGAACTACGTCCAAGAACTGTAGCATCCACGTGTGGAAAAACTGCAGCATCCAGATGCTCCTGTGTCCACAAAAATGAAGAGAAAATAGGACCGTGCAGTGGTGAGGCTGGACACACACAAATTTCACCATGGCTGTTTCTATTTAGGGCTCACTCAAAAAGGAGTTCCCTCAAAACCTGGGAGGCAGTGATGTCTGTTACTTCTGCCGCAAGCGAGTCTATGTGATGGAAAGGCTGAGCGCCGAAGGCAAGTTCTTCCACCGCAGTTGCTTCAAGTGTGAATACTGTGCGACGACTCTGCGCTTGTCATCTTACGCCTATGATATTGAAGATGGTAAGAGAAATTCTCTTTAACTGTCCTGGAAGCCCATCTAGTGATTTCACCTCTTTCTTTCCTTAAAAATTATTTGGTGAGTCAGGGAAGAGGGTAACTTCTGTTCCAAAGACACCATCTCTGAACTTGTTGAAACTGTGTGGATTTCCTGTGGACAGGTCATGCTGACAGCAAAATAACTGAACCCTTAGGAATGAATATAACATAACAACAGCTGCTAGAATGCAAAGAAACAAATTAGTAGTTGGGAGCTTTAAAAGGCTTTAGAGGCTGAGTTTGAAGGCTGGACCCTTTACTTTTATTTCAGTACTGTCAAATGAGGAAACTCCTTAGTGTTTGATACCCCTTAGGAGAGAATAGCACATTGAAGACAAATGCAGTCAGCTTTTTCTACTTGAAGACATCACAACTGTCCAACTCTGTATGTTTATTTTAGATGTACTAAAATAGGAACTTGTAATCAGGGGCTATGATAATAGCTCATTGCGAAGAGCTCATTACTAAAAGAGCTCTATTTATATAGTGAAAAATTGAGCATTAAAGTTGAGCAGAGGTAAGTCAATGTTATATATATATAGAAAGTGTTGTTGAAGTAGTTACTTAAGATTCAGTAATGATTCTTGTTTTCTGTATCTGACAGACTGAGGAGGAAGGAATATGATTACAAAACTTGCTGATGACTCAGTTAACAGAATCTAAGATTTGCTAAGAATTAAGGGTAGCTTCAGATATACCTAAAAAATATGAGAAACCAAACAATATGGCAGGGGATGAAACTCAATTATCAGCAAAATGTGCATATTGAAACCAATAATTTGAAATCACACATCACTTGTGAAAAGTAATCTCCTTCTAAGAGTAGCAGTTGCATTCTTTGCTTGAGCAGTGATTGACAGAAAGTTCATGTTTTCTGAAGAAAAAAATATGAGAAAGTATCTCAGATAAACCTTTATTTATATCAGCAGGTGTGCCTTTTTTATTTCACGGATGCCGTTTATCTTTACTCCTCTCTCAATAGGAAAATATGTGCAAAATGATGGTATAGAAACTACAATAACAGATAAAAAGATGTTAGTGCCGATAGTTTTCCCTACTCATTGAAGCAAAAATTAAGTAAAAATTACAAACTGATATAGCATGGGATGAAACTGCAGAATATTTTACTGCAAGTTGAAATGTTATAAAATTTATAGGTATCTGCTGCGTGTAGCTAGGAAGAATCTTTTTGCATATACTGGGTAGACCATCTAGGCTTAAGGGGCAGAAAGCCAAAATTATGTATTGATGATGCGTTATAGAATGACTTTGTGATGGACTTGCTCTGTCACAAAGAGTTGAGCAAACTCAGAATCATCAAACCCGTCTCCCAGTAAGGAACAGAAAACCCATTATTACTTGGCCTGAAGGTCAGCAGTCTTGGCATGCGAGTTTAAAGGAGCCAGTGGTAATTTTGAAGTCTTAAAATCTGACATGTGAAAGTAAAAGCTTCTTCAGTAATCCAAATTGGGGGGAAAGCATTTTTTGAGCGCTGCTGTTATTTTGGGCGTTCATAAGTAATTGAATGTCTGATTATATGATTAGTAATAACAGACTGAGCTCCTCTGTCAGCTGTATGGGCTGAGACAGATTTTGCCACCAGATTTAGCGATTCCCTCTGCCACCAAGCTTATGTATGCATTTATGGCCAGATAGTTCTCAATGAAGCAAACACAAAGCTCGGAATTTCGGCGCGTTTAGAGCATTGATTCTGAAATGCTATTGCATGCCTGACAGTTGTGTATGTATATGAAGCAGATATGACCAAACAGAAATATGTGGTAACCCATCTAATCTAATAATTATGAAAATTTAGCTTATATTTTACTCTGGGTATTCTTTGACAGAAAAAATAACAAAGCTATGAACGTGTTATTGCCAATGTTCTAGCCGTTCGGACTGATGAGCATTCTGCGGAGTTCTGCAGTGTCTAAAACCAGTGTCTGGTTTTAGGCTTCAAAGTCTGAGAATTTTTATCTAAGAGCTTTTCTGTTGCTGCTGTTCTCAAATAACTTGAAAGAGCAGTTTTTGGAAAGAATAAATATTAAGAGAGGCTTATTTAAGCAGAGATTTCTCAAAAGATAGAGTTTGTCACTTTTCCATCACAAAACGAAGCATTGTGCAAATACCAGCCCAGAGAAACTAGAGGAAGGGTCAAAGGTCAGAATATAGGTTTGAAATGCATTAGGGAAGTTGTAGGAATAGGATAGCAGTAGGGGATGCTATGGGCTGTGTATACCAAGCAGCATACACTGACAACAATACATTGGAAGATAATTATGTGCCATCCGTTTGCTGCTATTATTGTTATTTGCATTAAGGTATTACTAGTGCTGCTTTGGCTCCCTGGCAGTGTTTAGATACCAGTAAAAACCCGTGTAGATTTCTGGGGTGTTACTAGACCAGTAGTATCACAAAAGGTCTTAATTGTGAAAATGAATCATTGGTTGATTGTCCTTTTCACAAGTAGCCACTGTGCATTTCAGAGATGGTTCTTTGGGAGTTAACGCTGTCCTCTCCTGCTTTTCCTCTGCTGGTTGTATTCATTCTTGCTTTTTCCAAAAGTGCTTCTGCCAGCTTTTCATGTGATGATTTCTTTGTTCCTCACACACTGCCGCATTGTTAGCATGTGATACCACACAAGCCCTCACAGCTTTGCTTTGGTGTTTGGTAGGATTTTAAGCTAAATGGCTGTCAGGCACCCAATGGAATGGAGGCTAGTTGCGGGGACGGGGAGAGAAGAGGGCTGGAGTTAAAACTTCAGATAGTGTTTGCCTCCATGTATAGGGAATAAACTAGATGGAGCGACGAGAATGGCAACAGAAAATAAGTTGCAGTGAGATGGATGTTTATATTGTGCTGAACTGCTGTGTTCTGACTGCTGACCGTCATTCGTGTTTCATCTGCAGGTAAATTCTACTGTAAGCCTCACTACTGTTACCGACTCTCTGGTTATGCTCAAAGGAAGAGGCCAGCAGTGGGTCCTCTGTCAGGAAAGGTAACTCATTATTTTCATCTAACGTGTCATGTTTAATAGGTGTTGATTCTTAGCATTGAAGAAGTAAATACTTCAGAAACTAGAAAAACTCAGAGTGCATTTAGTTGCGTTCTTATGTCAGAAGATCTATGTTCTAAATTCTATAAACCTTATTTAAAAGCAGTCCCTTTAATTACCGCTTTTCTTTATGGTTTCTTTATAAATAATGTACTATCCCGTTCAGGACAGGATTTTGATTTGTTTTCTTGTCAGCTGAAATACTTACGCAGTCCATGTAGAGACTAAACTAATGTTACCAGTTTTGGTTTTGCTTTGTTTCACCATGTTTTTTCTTAAGATGAAACAAATTATTTGCATTTCCTTTGAAACATTAAGTTCTACCCCACTTGCATAGGCTATGAAGAAGACCTGCCTTCACTTAGGAAGCTTTTCTCTGTATTAATGCATTAATTAAACCTGCATGGAAAGATAGGATGTCCCTTTTCCTATACTATCATAATGGAAGCATTTGTGCTTTAAATATAGGATCAAGACACACAGTGTAATACAGAGAAGTCTGCCAGCTTTTGTCATTACAATCCAAGGCACTTAATTTGTCTCTTTAACCTCCTGTACAGTATTTTTGCATGCTGTGTTTGAGCAACCTATATGGTAGTCTCCAAACAGGTTTTATTATGCTTACATGCTATGAAATGTCCCTCTCCCTTAAATTATATTTTCCTTTGTGGTAGTGCTTGTCTTTCTACCTGTTTCTTGGGTTTTATTAGTATAACCTGAAGCTGTACTACTTCTTTTTGGAAGGATAAGGGATCCATCCCAATATTTGTGCCATGCTTCCTGCCAAAATAAAGACTAAAAATGGTACTTGTTTTCTTTCCCAGATGAGCAGACTTCAGGGATCTTACTGCTTTGACTTTCTTGGATATCCAGCTTTTTTTTCAGAGCTTTAATAAGGCCTTTAATAAATTGCAAAGGAACATGCTTAGTTCAGACCTTGCCTTATGTGGTGATTAAGGTGTATCTGAATTGTGAGAGGGATGTCTTCCTAGTTCAACGTGTTCAGTACCTATAGCCTCACATGAAAAAAAGAAGAGTGTTGCTGAGACACTTTTGGTTTTAACATGAATTTAATTTCCTCAACATTCTTACAGGACACCAAAGGACCTCTGCAGGACGCCATGGCAAGTGATGGAAGTGGACGGGCAAATACCATCTCCGCCTCAGCAGAGAGGGCCCCAGGTAGCTCCGCTTCCTTCTTTACCAGGGTGGTGCAGTACTCTCTTGGCCTCTTTGACAGAGTTAGGGTGGCAAGCCAGCGCCTGCAAAGCACAGTTTCCTCGATTGGGCTCCAGGTAGCCCAGAACCCTTTGGACTCCTTTTTCATGTGTCAGCTGATGGCTTTTGGGGTTCCCTTTCTCTATGTCCAGTCAGAAGTTCTCATGCAGATCCTAGGGGAATTCTGTGGGCAGCCTGCTGACCAGTAAGAACTAATGCGACCCAACTTTATGAGCTGTATAATTTGTGTGATTTTTGCCGTGCCGTGTGAATTTCGTGTGTTACGTGAAAGTCTCAATATATTATTTTGCACTGCGGCTTTGGGGCCTAGATGTTCTCAGTCCTTTTAAGGACATTATCCAGAAGAATTCCAGGAAAACACAGATGCTCAGTTGAGGCTCTTCTCTGAGTGGGCCCGGATAAAGAGCCCTGGTCTGTAATGTATGCAGCTTGGCGTTAGTGAAGTTAAAAGTTCTATTGATGCACTGGAATAACTCTCAAACTGGATTTCTGTGTTTGCCTGAATTCTGGGTGTGGTTTCTTGTTCTCCCAAGCTTCTCCTCATTAATCTGGTACTTGAATGGGAAAGATCCCATTATCTCTGGATTGTGTCTCCTTTGGAATTCTGGGTGTCTCTGATGGTTAATGGGATTGGATTCCTTAAACCCCTTGAGTTTCGTGGTGCTGGCAGGTCATGGTGCTCTTCCCTCACTGCCAGAATCTGTGCTGCTCCTAGCCGTGGCTTTGGGAATGGGGTGGTGAATGTGTGTGTCTTGCTGTGAAGTAGTTTTGCCTTTTAACTGGAAATTCTAATTCTTTCTAACATGGGAGAAGTGTCTGTGCTACAAATGCTCGTTTGCCCAGCCCCGAAGTGCTCATTTAGTGATGTCAGGAAAAGGAAGAGATTTGATTCCTAGTATCTGGTTCCATAACACCATGGATAAACTAAATCAGCTGCTTTTAGAGAGGGAACATACTTAGAGCAACACTGTCAAGAAAAGAATATTTTCACAGTGCTAGTTGAGAAAAGACCTTAACAACATGCAGGCAAATAAAAATCATGTTTTTGTTTGACTTTACGCATTATTCTTACAAGTGTTTCTAAGATTAACTGAATGCAGTCCAACAGAAATTTATTCTTAGTGTGTTCAGTTGATTCTTGCAGTGTAGTTGCTTTCAGAGTTTTCTCTCTTGTTTGTGTGGAATTTCTATATGACAAAATGGAGGAAGGTGAAAAGGTATGAAAGAATGACCTTTGCAAAATACTGTGGACAGATGGGAAAGACACAGCATTTTTTGTGCAACTGGATAGACTTAAAATTGCTTTCTCTAAAAGTGAAGAGATTTTTTTACTTTTTTTTTGAAGCTGAAACCTATTCTTTAAGATGGATGGAAAAAATATTTCTTGGAGCATAATAGGGCATCTGATGTGAGAATAAGGTAATTTATGAGTGAAGCTATTGGTGATGAGAAGCAGAAGGAGGAGAGTTTAGCTATTATATATAAATTAGTTTATCAAAGCAATTGCTGGCGGAAAGTCTCCTTCCTCTGATGTAGTCCTTTCAACTGATTGAGTTTAATTACTCATTTTTATAAATGAGCATTCAGTAAATAGCATCTAAGTGAACACTAAGTAGAGCAAGCAATAGGCCGTGGTTTGCTAGAAACTTTTATAAATCAACTATAAATCAGATGTTTCCATCTTTCCTTGTGTAGTGGTGGCACAGTCCTGTAGCAGAACTGTAGTATTTCAGGAAGAGTAAAACAGAACAGACACCATTTTATCAAATGGCGAAACTTGAAATCTAGGGCTCCTTCTGCTTGTTTTGTAGTTCTCTTAAGCAGTGTACAGCTGTAGCATCATTTTTAAAGCTTTTGGACCTTTTAAAGCTTTGCTTCTTGCAGTGCCCAGAGTACATCAGAACGTACTCAGCTTAGCTGGATCAAGCTAGGTCATCTTTAGGGCAGTGTGTTGTGGTGCATTCTTGTGTGTGCATGACAGAAATACATTTAATGGTGGAAGAGAGGGCAGTGCCTCTGCCGTTCTCCCCCTTTCTACTAGAAAAATGCCACTAGTGGCTGAGATTTTTTCTTTGTGAAGTAAGTTCCGAGTATATCTTCAAACTACTGGCTCAACAATGGTTAAGGAACAGGAGAAAGCTACATGCAATGTGCTTTAAAAGCAAGCTACAGTGTCATTCAAGGCAGGTCAGTTTTCTCTCAGTGTAAGAGTCATGTCCTGTGGGTACTTCCTACATTTAGCACCTACTCTTTGCTGGGTAGGTAGGTCAGGAAATCTGTGTTGTGTTTACAGTTACATATGGCTTGAAAAAAAACAAACCAAACTCTTTTGAATTACCAAGCTTGTTAATACAGTGGAAGAATAGGATATTATTCCTGAATAATCAAAAGGAGTCTATAAGATTGCATCTCAGTATTAACTCCTGACTTCGAACTATCTGTGTATACGCTTTCTTGCAATTCATTAAATTGTCTGTTTAAGATACTATAGGCATCCTGCTTTCACTGTAGAGTAGAAAAATACCTCGAGCAAAATCCTGTCTGAAATGAACATAGGGGCAGAGCTCTGTTTCCAAGGCTCCGCTTCACCGATCTGTTAGACTCATCTCACACAGGTCGTATGTGTTTGACCTCCCTTAAGGCAAGTGCCACCAAATGAAATTTGGCAATAGCCATTTTAGACCCTGAGGTCTGGGCCAGTCCTCAGTAATAAGGTAAATCCTGATGTGGAGTGTAAGTTGCCTCTAAAATGATTCCGTAAAAAATAAAACAAAAGTATGAAATGCACAGGTTCGATATCTGATGGAGATGTAAAGATAGTTTAAAATGTAAAAGGAAGGTGTATAGCAGAAACATCAATTAAAGAACATACAAGACAAAAACCCCACTGTTCTTAAATTTCATACCTTTGAGTTAAATTCAGCAAAGTGCTTGTTCACTGAGCTTCATGGTGACTCGTACAAGGCCTGCTTTTTAGTTGCCATGGAATCCCAAATGGAGGTAAATTGCATGGGTTCTCCCCCTACACTCACTGCCTCTTTTTCTATGCCACCAAATGTGTCCTCATCTTTTTTAGCCAGCTTAATGCTTAAAATGTATTCAACCATAAAAATAACATTCAGACGGTTTGGTCAGCTGAGGTAAGATTGGTCACAACAAGCACTTGTGATGTGTTACTAACCTGATTGGCATGTATTAACTTTGCTAAAGATGTCAGTCCCCCCCTGGGCGGCTGCAGATGTAGCTGGCATTTAATGTGTTTAGTCTGTCCCTTGTACTGTCATGACAATAGTTGCAGGGCACAACCTGTGATAAGCAAGTTGAGGTTTTTTTTAGCTGTCAACTAGAATCACCTGTCTTGCAAAGGTTTTGCCTGGTTTGTCGGAGAGCCTGCGTGGCACCTTACGTGGTGGTTACAAGGGATGTTCCCGGGGAGGTCATGGTCAAACTAATTCTTGCAATTAATTGATCAACCCTTCGCTTTGGGAAGTGGCAACAAGCTTTTGAGTGATGGATGCCATTCTCTCCGGGGAAGGGAAGTTGGGGAAAGCTGTTACTGTGCTTTTGGTCCTGCTGAACTGTGGCATGCTTGTCGTAGATTCTGTAACCTTTCTCTGTGGCCTGTCTGCCAGTTTTTCCTCTATCTTCTGCATTTGCCTTTGTGCCAAAATTGCTGCTATTGCCAAGAGAAAAAAAAACAACTTTGCCTTTCAGCTGTCTGTCCCTTTGATAATCTGTAACTGCTGTGTCTTGAATTTTTTTGAGTATTATTTACAGTACTTTATATGGTTTTAATGTTCTTTTAATGCCAATGCTGTTTTTCTGTTTGTTCTAAAGGTCTGTAAGAACGTATTTCTGAACTTTCAGCTCTTTCTTGACAGATGGACTTGGAACAGTCTTTACCCCTATCAGCTTTATGAGAATGCTCCTTGGGGTGTCTTTAGCCAGTGATGTTTTGTTGTAAGATGTTTCCCATTTCAGGCTTGTGTTCCCACAGCCATGTGTTTCTGTCCCTATTGGCAATAGGGAGTTCGTAAAGGAAGGACCTGCTGGGGAAACTCATACTTCAAAATGTACAGCAATAAAAGGCAAGGCATGAGATCTTTGCAATAGTTACTTGCCCCCTGAAAGATTTAAGAAGCCAAATATAAGCCATAGTATGCAAAACTGAAAAATGCAATATGAAGTAGAGGCGCTAGGTCTTCTGCTAAAAGATATAGTGTATGTGAGATAGGTATGCAATATAAAATGTTAAAAATCCTCCTATGGATGTGCCTTAAGTGTGTTCAGGGAGCAGTGTTCTGAGAAGACAGAGAGTAGACACAGTCTTCACAGTAGACTCTTAAACAAGTAATCTGTTGTATGTAGCAAGCAGAGGTGGACTTTACATGAGGAAGTTCTTTTGCTACTTGAAAAGCTAAAGAAGGGTGGCTGCTTCCTCTAAATGGCATGCCCTTCAAATAAATTATCAGGGCCACATTTTCAAAAGGATCTTGACTATCTGTACAATTTAAAGGAATCTTTATGAATGTATCCAATATTACTTGCACACAATTCTTCTGTGTCTAATGAAGTGCAAATACATTTCATATGTATTTGTGTAATTAAATAAGCTGCTTGTTCATAAACATTGCCTCTTTACAGTTCTGTATATGTTGAACATGCCTTACTTGTGACGACGATTCAGCTTGAAGCAATGCTGTTTGCTTGTGCAAACAAATAGACCTTCATGAAATCCTCCACTTGGTCACTGCTTTCCGTTATTATTCACGTTTGATTTTTGGTCTTCTTTTAATTTGGTATGTTTTCAACATTAAATTACAGAAGATAGCAGCAAAGTAATTCTGTGACATCATGTTCTGTTTGTGGTGCCTTCATTTTAATCTGCTGAACTCTGTGCATTTACAAACACATCCGTATCCCACCCTCCCACCCCATGCCCCCCAAAAAAGCAAAAAAGGGGATCCATATATCAGAGCACACCACCAAATTGGAAGGAAAGATAATTCCTCTACTACTGTGCCTTGAGTGTTGTCTGTTCTGTTTGGAGGAGCCGTGGTGGTGTGTTTTGCAGGACATGGCACATGATACTGAACCCTTTTATGGGGTTTCGTACAACTCCAAAGAGATCTGATGCAAGATTTGTTTCTCTCTGCTGGAACATTTAAAATACAAACTTAAGAACCAGACCCAGTGTTTTTGGAAGCTGAGGAGAGTGTGTGGGTTGCCCGATTAGGACCAAGGTTCAGTGCCCAGTGAATCATCGCTTAATAGCAAGCCAGGAATCTTTGTTAGGATAAAGTGCTTGACTGTTCCCGGTCCATCATGTTCCTTGTCAGTGTTCTTATCAGGATTTGGGCGGCTTTGGCGTAAAGGAAAGGAGAATGCTAAAGGACCAGCACTTTGAAGCCCAGAAAATTTGGAAAGGCAAAGGCATGATGGAAAGGTTATTTGCTCTAAAGAGCAGAGAGGCAGCTGACCCGATAGACTTTCACTGAAAAATCCTGAAAACAGTTTTGGGGGAGCGAGGAAGGATATACAGAATAACAATGTGCTCAGCTTGTGCTCATGGCTGGATCCTGCTAAGAACACTTTCTCTTGGGAGTAACTGGGCTCCCTATTCCACCTTTCTCTCTGGCTTTCAGACCTGTAGATTTGTGGCACTGGAATATTTGTTTATTGTTTGTATGTGTATATTCTGAAGGGTGATATGAATTTTTCTGGGCACTTGAAGAGCTTCACTGAATGTTTGTGTGTCTTAGAAAAATAGTATCAAGTTTGTGTGTGAAGGAGCTGGATTTTTTTAAATTGCAGAATTAAATAAAATGTCTGGATTTTTTTTTTTTTTTTTTTTGAAAAGTGGAATCTGCGAAATGACCATTTTGAGATTTATTTCCCTCAGAGAAAAGGAGGGGAGCGTGCATAAAATAAGCTTGGTGACAGATAATGTTCAAGTGAGATGATTAGTGCTCAGAAAGGCTTCATGTCTCCATTGTATAGCCTCTTTGAAGATTTTGATTTATGCAGTTGTTTTTAACCTTGTTTTTGTTTTGGGTGTGTGTCTCCTTTTAAAATTATGTAACACGTGGTTTTTCCTGTTGCTGTGAAATCAAGACTTTATTTGTTCAACTGTGTGAAATGTTCAAGGGAATAAATTCCAAACAAACTTCAGGTTTCTGAGTTTTTCTTTGTCATCCCCCTTCTCCCTCCACTGGTGCCAGGTGGGGGATGCTGCGGGGGATACAGAGCTGGGGGAGAGTGGAATGGATAGATCTGGGAAGCTCCGTGGCACGTGCTGTCTAAAATCTGGATTTTTTACTTTTCGGGCTGCTTCTGTACCGTGGTGTGGTTTGGTTTTGTTTTGTTTTTTTTTTAAATTTTGCTGGTGTGTTGTGGTTTGCTCAGAAAAGCTGCTAAGGATCCCCACACTAAATATCGTATTGAGATGTCCTTTGGCAAAGCTGGCTTTGGGCAGATGCGCTGTCAGGGGTTGCGGCTTCGCTGATTTTCATCGATTTGGGAGGTGATGTTGTGTGCCTTGCTGCAGGCCTGTGTGTCACATCCCGTAAGCGAGGCGGTGATACCCAGGTGTGAGGGGAGAGGAGGAACGCGGGCGAGTGCGAGTCAGGGACTGGGAGCAGGGAAGCGCAGCCTTTGGACGGGGAGTGACAGGTAAGGGTCTTGGCAGGATACGGTCCCTCTTGTTGGTACAGCAGCGGCTGTGGTGATGGGATGGTTTTGGTGTGATGGAAAGGCAGAAAACGAATAAATACAGAGCCTGGTGGCCAAATCCTGTGTCTTATGTTGCAGCTGGAGGGTTGTCTTCTCTCACGAGAATGGCCCATGAGGAAATGACCTCCCTTCCTTAAGGCTGTTAAGAGACTATTCTGTAACGTTCTCACTGTGACAAACAGATGGAGCTGGATCATAGTTTTGAGATGCATTTTCCTATTCTCAAAACCAGATTAGATTAGATTAGTCTACATTAGGGACTCACTCTGTGTCTTTTCTCGCCTGCTTCTCATGCTTCCTACTGCGCTGTTGGCAACTAAGAGCTTGAATAGCAGATGACTTCTGAGAGTCTAATTGTGAAAGATACGTCGTCTCTTTGGGGCTTATTTGGCCAGAGTCGTTATGTTTAAATGTTAGCTCACAGAGCTGCAACTGCAAACCAAGTCTGTTAAATGTAAGAGTTCCTTCTTTGGAGGAAAGTAATCGCTTTATGCCTTTGAAATTGCCTTTTATTTTTCTTTACCGTGATCAGTAGTCCTCGTTTTGAGGCTAAAATGGGCCTTCATTTCTGAGAAGGAGCCATCAGTGTTCAGTGCAAAACTTCACGTGCTGGTGCGTGAACTAGAAATGTCATTTCGATGCACCACTAGAACAGCCTCCACTGGTCTGTGTCAGGAAAGCTTGTTCTCTCTGCAGCTACAGATACGCTCTTCAAAAATCAAATGTTTGCTTCATGGGGTTCTCTTACTAATGCCTGCAGGAAGAGTTGAGCTCTGCGTCCTGCCCCACTGGATGGGAGAGGGGTACCACCAGGGTGCTCCTTCCATGGCCCCAACACTCTAAAGTCATTTTTTGTTAAAGGCAACCTAGTTTTGTTTGTGAAAGCTTTTCAAGCATTTTTCCCTTTGCTGCCATCCTTCCTACTTGCTCTCATTCCAATATGAGATGCTTATGTTAAAATGATTTACTCTATAGGAAAATTTATTCTGTAAATAAAGCTACAAGTAGCACACTATGTCAAAATTTTTTTGTTTTCGTGCAAATAAAATGACCTGAAAATGAGGAAGAAAAGTAGACAATTGGGCCAGGCCATGTTCTTTCTGAGTGTACATGCTTCTTTGGTTGTAGTTCTGTAAAGAGAAACTTGGATTTTTCTGAATATCTTTCTGAATCAAATATTTTGTGATTCTGTAATATGCTATCCTGGCACTTCTTAGGGTCTCTAACATTATTTAGGACTTGCAGAATTTGGTGAATAGATTAAATATTCTCTTCATCTTAAAGAAAATTAAGGATCATTTTCTTTTTTTTTTTTTTTTTTTGCAATTAACATCCTCAAAAAGAAATTATCCAGAGAAAATCTTACGTGGCTGCTAACTAACATCCAACTATTTATCCCAGAACTGAAACTGAAGGACTGAAATTCATTATATAAATAGTTACATGTTAAAGACAATCTTTAAAAACAAGGTATAATTAGGTGTGTAAATCACTTTAAAACTGTGAGGTACCGAGCCATTCACAAACGCACAGCAGTCTGTGGGCAATGCAGATGTTTTGTTTCCACAAAAAACAGATGACTTCCCCTGATGATGGGCCGAATTAGCTTTTACAGGGGTTTGGAAACTTCGTTCTAAGATTTGAGCTTTTGGGAGTACTAGGACATTTTCCACCATGCATCCCAAAACTGCTTGCTTCATCAGATATATTTTGGTAGCATTTTTTCCAAGAGGCGTGTTGGCATAGACCATCTCCTTTGCAACATGCATCACTAGGGTAGTGTAGAAAGCCTGCTTTGTATAAGTTGTTTTACGCTTTATATTATATATTATATATTTAATTATATATTAAGGTATGTGGTGGTAAAGTACCTTAAAATACAAGGAGAAACAAGGGGAGAAAACCAAACCCAGAAACAACCTGAAGGGAAGGAAATAGATACATCAGAGTCAACATTGAACTTATTCTTCTGCTTCTGTGAAGGGTATTTATGGAGGAAGGTGGAGTAGTGGTTGCTGGGCTGATCCTGGTGATGTAGAGTTTAGCTTAGACTTTCCAAACAAAACTGG
Source organism: Arenaria interpres (assembly GCA_013399435.1). Classification (NCBI taxonomy): domain Eukaryota; kingdom Metazoa; phylum Chordata; class Aves; order Charadriiformes; family Scolopacidae; genus Arenaria; species Arenaria interpres. Next base: position 149,858 of record VXAK01011474.1, on the reverse strand, counting down.
GCAGATGCTCTTTAAGGATGAGATGGCACTCCTATGCTCTGTTTAGTTGCTTACATCTTCTCTCAAAAATGTATGTTTAGTCTGACATTTCTCGTGTTTGCTGTCATCCCAGAAGGCTGTGTTTTCTTTTTTAGGAAAATTTCATAACTGTCCTTTCTGCTGTTATAGAAGTTTATCTGATGGCTTGCGGGTAGAAGTGTTTAAAAATAGGACTTTTTTGCCCAAGAGATGTTTCAAATACTTTCAGGCTTGAGTAACTCTGTGATTTAAAACATCAGAACTGATGCGTTAGTTATCTTTAATCAGTGTTTTGGAAGCTTTCTTTTTGGAACTAGGGCAGATTTTGAATCTACCTGGCTATATACCTAAACTTCCTTAGTTCCAGAAAAATTCCTACTAAGGTGGGAAGCTCTGGATTGCTTGGAATATTCCGTTGCTTTAGAAGTTGTACAAGAGCATGTGGGATAAATGTAGATAATAGAAAGTACGCAACAGAACGAGGGAGCAGATGTCGATGCTTTTTGGAGTACACGGAGCTTTGACTTAGGGCAAGTATTCCCCAGTATATTTTCCTGTAACTGCCAGCCTCAGATTGCAGCCTGTTCCATTTGCAGCACTTCATAATCTTGACGCAAATGATAGAAATTGAGTAAGGATTAGGTTAGTATCTAAATGTATTCTGAGATCCAGTAATTACAGCAATCTGTAGTACATTACAGCAGAAGAGATAGTGGTTATTAGCTCAGCAGTTGAAAGAAGATATCCATTTGAAAGCTATTGTTTTGAATCTGATCACAATTTGAACAGGAAACGGAAAACATTTGATATTCCACACTTCTTCATTATGTGTAATAAAATTTCTAGTTCCTGATTGGTTGTTCTTTAATGATCAAAACATCATACAGTGTCCAAAGTTGAACTGGAAATACCACTTTCTATAAAAAGTAGGCAATAACTGCATGGATAGATTCCCCTGCTACTTTTAGATGGAAATGTCCTTGGTTCAGCATAGTTTTATTTGCAGAGTGGGAATCATATGTCTGATCTCTCCTGGTGAAAGAAGAGGTTCCAGAGGGTTGCTAGGTACAAGTGGCAAGAAATAGATGCCACAATGAATAAATTATTTGAAGGCTCAGGTAGTTGAAAAGATAGAAGAGGCTTTCTGTCAAACAATGTAAAAAGGGTTACTCTTTGCATTACAACTCTGCAATCACTCTTAAATGTTAATTTTCAAGTTACTTAAAGAGAGAATTTAAAAAAGGGGAAAACCTCATGAGACAAGGTCGTGGTGATTTTAAAATCTAGTGTGGCCTTTCTTGCCTTTCCTTTTTACTCTCCACCAGTCCCTGAATGTGTCTCATCCCAGGTGGTTCTTTGAGGTAACATACCTTTAATAGCTTCCAGGACAAAATTTACGCCTGCACAGTAATGTGATCTTTAGCCAGATTAGTGCTCTTCAGCCTTCCCACACTCAGATTCTTTCAGGAAATGGAAATGAGGCCAGGCAACATATGATAGAGCTGATCAAAATACTAGAGGGGGCTCAAACATTTTAGATGATACCAAGAAAATGGAAAATGATAGGCAGTATGATACTGATATACCCATATTCCTGAATAATAAACACACCAATAATTAAGTAACTTAATATAAATTGATGTAGGGGTTTTATATCTTTAGTGTACTGCAAACCTGTTTGGGCATTATTAAAAGTTGAAATTTGTACAAATGTTAAAATTTTCTGCCAGAAAAGATGCAATAAGGAGAATCTAGCTTAGCAGTGTTCCCTGGGGCTTGGATTAGGTGACCTAATACCTCCTTTCCCCTGCATCTTTTCTCCACCCACCAGCTACAACACTGGACTCTTTCCAGGAGTCAAAAATAGCTATATTCCTGGATTATTCTATACCACTGCTGTGACTGAGACAGCTTTTCTGTATTGTTAAACCATATACTGAGCTTTAAACTTTCATTAGTACTACTTCACACATCTACATAGGAAAAGCACCATCTATTTATCAAACATAAAAATTCACCTGTAACTTTATAGTATAAAGTTATTTGTTTGTGATAAATATAAATGAGAGATGACCTTGAAATAAAACTAGTTAGTTACATTCACTTCTGGTTGCTTCCACTGAAAAGAAAGGTAGGTCAGATCAATTAAATTGACAGCTGTTTCAAGGCTTTGCCCTGCTGATGTTGTAGGGAGCAATGTTTTGTTGGTGTTTGTTTTGACTTTTCTAATAGTTTGTTTTAACCAAAATAGTGTGGAGGTGGGAGAAAACATTGCAGCATCCGTAAGATAAACATGTAAGTGACTGGTTTCACTCAGTAGTCAGTCCAATTCAATTTCATAACTATGAAGAAGAAGGGGCTACCACAATTACTGACAGTATCTGAGATATGAGGAACTTAATTCTAGCTGGAGGTTGTGGAATGTGTGGAGGAGGACTTACATCTTCATGTGTTTGTTTCTGGGGTATCTGTTTCAAAATCCCTTGTATATTTTAGCTGTCAGTTATTCTTACGCACATTATAATGGTTTGGGGAGATCTGGGGACCCTTCTACTCCCTGTTGCTTAGGGAACCAGTAGATACCAACAGGAATCTCAGTGATTTTTATTTCATGTGCTGTGTGCTAATGAATTGAGTAATGCTATAAAACTTCTTGCTCAGCACTGGAAGTAGTGTTGGTTCTTTAATAGCTCCCTGCTGGGTACTTCTGCTTCAGAGAATATTTAGACAAAACGCTTTTCTGTCTGTACAGCTTAATCTTCCCATTTCTCTTTAGGTCCCTGATTTACTAGGAAGAATTGCTTGACTGACAGTTTGAGGACTGAGTTTTGAGGTGGTAGTAGAGATCTCAACCATGTTGGTTGCTCAGTGGCAACACCCTTTTCCTTCTGGTAGGCTGGAAAAAGCTGCAGTTCTGCTCTGTGTCTGCTCCTTAGTTCCCTAGATTTTAAATGTCAGTTTAAGGACAGCTGTATCGATCCAAGTCCAACCTGCAAAAGACAGTTTGCATGTGTACAGTTCCCATATGAAACCCCAAGAGCTTTGACTCAGTGGAGCATATCTTCTAGAAAGCTTAGTTACTATTTATTGTTATGATTGGTAAGTGTGCATTACAGAAGAATTTCATTAGGGCTATCTTCAAGTTTGAGCTTATTTTGAATTCTGTGCATAGACACTTTGGATATCTTGCTTATAAGGAGACTTTGGTTTTCTTATCATACTGTTCTCTTTGAATTCAGGGCTTTTATTTTTAGCAGAAGAAATTATGGACCAAACTAAAAACACAGACATCCGAAAATTTAAGGTTTGATGGCTTCTCAATACAGCTGAGTAATTCAGGCTCCCTGAGGCCTTGGGAATATCCTAGGATAGTAAGAGAGAAAGTTGAGGCATTATATCAAAATAACATTAACATTCGATGCCTATTAAGTATTCACATTTGTATAAGTGCATTCTTGTTTCTATTTGAGCAGGTGTTATGTTACCCCTTTTGGCTTTGAGGATGTGCTTATCAAAATTCAGGAGATCCTCCCAGGATGCGTGCAGCTCTGCAGTATGGGATGTGAGGCTGTGAGAACAAGCACTGACAAGAACTCACCAGACCTGCTGGGCTCTTTCCAGCGGTTTCCTGGAGACATTTCTTTAAAGAGAAGATAAATTTTAAACGGTGGATGAATCGAGATTTAAAACCTTAAAAAATTCATTCAATTTAACACGTTTCTGCAGGGCAGTTTAGGGTTGCCATCTACATTTTGTTATATGTCTCTTAACTCTGCAGTACAAAGATTGTTGACAGTGGCTAGGTACTGATTTGGGACAGGAGTAAGGAAAGGATTTCTGGCTACATCTCTCAGAAGAATCTCAGAAGTAATCAGTTGCACTTATTTAAATGGAATGTCTTAATTGACTTACTGGTTCAGTATGTGCAGTGTCCAACAATGGGCCTTGGTACTATGATATTATTTTTTTTGTACGCACTGTGCTGAGCACAGCGAGCATCTCACAGGAGATGCAGTTTCTCAACCTGCTCATGTAAACCACGTAATCGTTGCCCTTAAAATCTGTCATATTTTGGTCCTTTTCTTCCTTCAGAGTGTTTTGTCTTGACTTAAAGTGAAGTTGAGGGTGAAGGGCTTGGAGCTGGGCATTCTAGATCCCATTTCTGGCGCTGCCCCTAGTCTGTTGTGAGACTGCTTTTCTGGTGTCTGGACTTGTGCAATGCCTCTACAGTACTTATTTACTTCCAAAATTGGTTTGTTTTAATATGCTAATACTTGCAAAACAATTTGAGGCCCATGGATGAGAAGTGGAGTTGGAATACAAAGAGGCAGTTAATGGAACTGAAGTGGGTGAAGGCAAAACTTCTGAGAAAAAAAAATGAAACTCAATCTGACGTTAACACAGATGAAAAATGAGAAGCCTAAAAATGCTGTTGGATCTTGTTTGCTGCATTCTCTATACCTCAGTGGTAATGCTTGCTGAACTGCAATCACACTTCAGAAACCTTATCCCAAGAGAAATTAATGGCAATGGAATCTGAGGGCTTTCAGCGTTTCTGACTCAGAGCTCACTGCGTTGCTTTTAAACTCCCACAGAAAAGTTGCCATTTTCCATCTCTGTACTTCATCATGTGCAATATGCTGCTGTTTTTATAGGATTTGTTTTAACTGACATAGTTGTGTTCTCAAACAACTGTGTGGATGTAGAAGTAAACGAAGAATTTGGAGTAGATGAGTGAAAAAAAAAAAACCAAGTGCAGTGTTTCATGTTATCATAAAAGCACAAGATATGAGAAATCCAGAATGAAGACTTTCCTGAAAAATGTATTAATTCCATCCCCCTTTTGCACGTGTTTCGTGGTAGATTCCTTTATTTGAATTTCTGTAACTCCCCAAGGCCACAGCTGAGTCTTTGCAGAATACCAAACCTACATTTCACAAGAGATGACATTTAACTTAAAGAACTTTCAATCTTAACAGATTTGACTAAGAAAAGGAAATCTAGAGGTACTGCATGACTAATGAAAAATAAATTCTAGTGAAATAGGCAGGTAGTTTCCCTTTGGGAAGAATTCACTGTTCTCAGATTCCCAGTTTTCTCCTGCATCTTCAGCGAGTATTACGTGAGGGTGTAATCTTGGCAAGATTTCATCTAGCTCATGAGAATAACCTGTAGATTTTACTGAGCAAGGTAATACTGGGGGAAAATTGAGTGGGATCCTCTCTCGAGGAGCTTTTCAAGCTTTCCAGTGCTTGCCAAGGTTGCTGGAAAAGGACACATTCATGCAGGCAAGGAGTGGTTCGTGGTAGGAATGTTATCTCCAATCAAACGATTTTCTTTACAGGAGGCAGGCTGTGTCAAGGCTGAGATAAATAAAGGACTCTGGCAGCTTTCATGCAACAGCTAAGCGGCCTGTCCTGTTCGGAAAAACAGTTCCCTTCAGATGATAAATGTAATGTCGGTGGCCCACTGACTTCCAAACTACAGGATCAGATTTGAAAACGTCTCCTATTTTGGATGTTGGTGGTGGATTTTTAACTGATCAGTTGATTACATGAGAAGCTGCTCTTGGCTTCCAGGTAGCTCCTCTCTCTGGTTAGTAACGTAGAGGTTGTTTTTTTTCTATCACGTGCAGCCTCATCAGCCCCTTTTCTCTCAGTTGTGACTGGTTGCAGACTTTTGGCTCTGTGGGCCTGGACGCACTGACAAGATGAAATGTCAGCTAATGGATGATGAGTGCATTCTGCAGCTATCTTCCACCAGCAAGCTACAAAACAGTCTGGGGAATACAGTGTAATGATTTGAGAGAATTATCTTTCCCTTCCAGAGGAACCTTAGAAAATAAGCTTTAGTGTCTGCAAGAACTGCACTGGAATAGACCTTCCCTATGCATATAGCACCGTATATATGTGATGGAGGAAATGAGGCTGGGAAAGCTTCAAATTTCCTTATTCCTATTTATAGTTTCTTACTGTAGCTTCAAATGAATTGGTGTGAACTTTGTAACATAATGTGAGCAAATTGTTCATCACTTTGTCATGTTAATGATACCTGTATCTCACACTTCCTTTCATCTCTTAAGTAGGTTTGTGCAACTCCTTTTCCTTCTGGTAGTTGATGGCTTTGTGGTGCAGAAAGTTGGCTACTGGTAGCCTTTCTCCTGTTTCACATTTGGTAACAAGTTTTACAGTGGCTTTAGAGCTAGCCAGATAAGTCTTCATGGAACTTTTTATAAATGAAACCAGTACGCCAAGTAGACCAAATGGTCCATATAGAGCAAACTCCTAGAAAGCCCTCGCTGGAGGTAGTAATCAGTTGTGTTTCTGTATCATGTTCTCCACAGAGCTGTTTTCTTTGCAAAGTGACATGGAGGGCGTGACAAATCCAACATCTCAAGTATATAGATATATAAATTAATCAGCAAAAGTACTGAAAATGTCCTTCCTACTTCTTTTGAGATTATTGAGGCGCAGAGTGCTTGTCAAGCTCCCAGGACATCTTAGCTTGACCATATCCTTTTGCATTAAAGTTTAGGCAGATTTTCCATCTTTTCAGTTTTTTTAACACAGTTGCTGTGGGTCATTCCCACTTACACTTTGTGCTGTGATAGAATTGCTTTGATTCTCTACGTACTGGTTATACTGGGCCTTCAGGATGAGAAGGGCAATGATGATTTGTATTTCGAATAACCTGAAAGATCATATATGTTCACAAAATACATATGAACAGATGTCAGCTTGATTTTTTCAGTCCTCTTTTACCTTAGAGTGAATGCTGCCAGCCTTTCTCCCCACTGCGTATACCGCAGCATTGAAACAGGCATTTATTTTTTAATACCCCATTAATTTCAATTAATTATATGGGAATGGTTTTGTATTTCTTTTTTTTTTATTTTACTTTGAAAAGGCTGACAAAAAAAGCCCCTCAAGATTGTTAGAAAACGAGAGAAGTGAAATAATGTCAGATGGATAAAAAGTTCTTGTTCTTTTTTTGTCACCCTTTGTGGCCTGTCACCCTTTTCACCCTTTGCAGCTACATTGGGGTATGCATCAGAAGAAAACAAGTTAAAAACAACTTGTGAAAAGATATTGCTGTTGAAGTAGCTGAGCCTAGCTGATGGCTGTGTTGTATGTGAAGAGTTCCAAGTAGAAAAACTCGTTTTATGATTATTTTAGTATATCCCTTCTTTGTTTTCCATCACCTTTGTGTTCTTGCGTTACCCGGAGCCCTTTGTTTTCTTTGCTATCGGCCAGAAGTGGCAGAGCAATATTCCAGGTCAGTTCCCCTGTTACTGTGAACTCAGGGTTGGGGAATGTAACACGGATTACAAAAATAGATTTGGCTGAGGTGGTATCACCATCTAGAGAGAGAGAATGAAATGAAATGTGAATCCCAGCTGAAAAGACAGTCCAGTTCCACTAAACTTTGAAAATACTAACACAACATAAGGCTTAACAGCAGGAAATGGTAGAGACCACAGCATCCCTGGAAGTGCAAGGTAATGTTCCCACCGGCCACCTGAGCAAGCTTCTGTGGTTTATACAACAAAAAAAGCCCTGTAGTTCCAGCCAAGGATGCAGCTGCCACTTGGCCACATCATAGAAGGGTTCAATAACACTAAGGAAGAGAGAAAAACACTCCTGGCAGTTGTCTTTATGAGATTTTATCTTTCTGGAGAGGGGTTGGAAATGAATGCCGCTAATTATGGCAAGGCCTGTGTAATTTTGTGTGAAAGATGGTACTGAGTGAGTAATTGCCCTGAAAAAAAAGGCTGTTAGGAATAAACTGAGCAACTACAAAGGATGGAGAAAGAAAACACAAACTGTCTTGGAGGTCAAACCACGTGAGGATAAAGTAAACGTTGCCAAAGCTCATGCTGGGTTAGACCTTGCAAAGGAAAGGAAAACAAACAGCTGTATTCCTTAAGCATGTAAGTAAAAGCAAGGTAAGGGAAAGCAGAAGTGGGTCCACAGTGAAGATGGGGCTGACATAAAAAGCAATTTTAGGTACAATCAGGCAACCAGATGAATACTTGGCCTCCAGTTTCAGTTGGGACAATGGCATTGGACATGGAAGCAAAAGAAGTCAGTGTGTAGCAAGACTTGGAAATGGAAATTAACCCAATGAAGCTTGAAGCAAAATTAAAATGCTACTGTACTGAGTGGAAATAAAATTCAGCTAAATAGTCTTTGTCTCAGAAGAGTGAAAGAATTGTACAATGGAATTGTGAGCTTTGTGGTAACATTTTGTGATTAAATCAAGCTATCCTGATGTACCTTGAATATCTAATTCAGGGTAATGTGACCACTGGGTGACAAAAGTATGACCTACAGATAAACAATTTAAAAGAGAAGAAAAAAAAAAAAGGAAAAATCATCTGAACAAGTACATCTCAGTGAATCTAAACAGTAGATAAAACACCTTCCTTGAAGGAATAACCAAAGACTGCTAGTTCTGCAAGTGAAGTCCTTTGACCTTATGAAGGTAAGTGGTATAAAATGTGACATGGATTCACCAAACACTGTGCAGGACTAGCTTGACAGCTATTATCGACGAAGTAACTGATTACCTCCGTGAGGGAAACGTATTGCATTTGAACGGTCTGGACTTCAGTAAAGCACCTGAAGGCTGCCACATGGAAATAATTATTTAAACAGGATAAAATGAGGGAGCAGTGTCAAGTAGCTAAGAAGCTGGCTTAAATCAGAGATTAGAGGTTTTATTGAAAAAGGAAATAATGGGGTTGGATGTCACCTACAAACTGTGGAGTTTCACAAAAAAATTGTCTGGGGACTGATCTTTGTAGTGCCTTCACTGAGGTTGCTGGCAAAAAAAAAGGAAAAAAATCTGCTAATGAAATTCATTGCTGAGGCAACATTTCAAACTCTCATCAATGCAGAGGAGGATAGGCATGTCGTACACTAAGAACCGCAAAATGTCGCGGATTGTTATGTTAAAAATAGAAATGTAACAGTAGAAAGTAGCAGGTCATGCACTGAGAAAGCGTTGAGAATTTTGGCTACCAACAAGGTGCTTATCGGTTGAAAGCGAAGAAGAAGAAAGATCTGAACATCAGTCAGTAAATAAAAGCCACCAGTATTCAGTGGCGTATAAATAGGCAAGTGTGTCCTCAGCATGTATCAGCTGAGAGATTTCTGGCAGGGTTGTATGTTACGCTGGTAAGGCCTCGTCTGGAAAGCTGTGTTCAATTCTAATCACGCAGGTTCTGGAAAGATTAATCCAAACTGGGACAGGTGCAGAGACCTAGGGGATGATCAGCACACTGAAGAGCTTATCTCACGAGAGGAAGGCTTGGCTTGGTTAGCAAAGCAAAACAGAAGCTAGGAAAGGTTGGGCTCTGTAAATAGGAAGGTGGATAAGGGTAGGGTAAACAATGGCATGGCATTTAAGGTAAAATACTAGAATTTCAAGAAGAAATGGATGAATGCAGGTTAGAATTTAATTCACTGAGCACCACAGTGAATGAAGCTCCTGCATAATTTTCTCCAACTGTCCGGTTCATGCATCCTTGCAATTTTCTGGGATTCACAACGTTTGTGCTTGCAAACATCTTACCTAGACTTTCCCCTGAGGTTCATTTCATCACAAACTCTAATTAAAATACAAATTAACTCAAGTCTATAAAAAGTTTTAAAACTTGCTCCAGGTGGGCCTTTTTCATTCCCTTCCTTCCCCATCTTTAAGTAGTCATATTGTTTTGCTCCCTGACTCCGTAAACCTACCTTGACTGGTAGAACTGTTAACATTGTGCAGCAGGATTGCCCCATAGCATTCCCATGTTTTCCTCATAGAATATATGCAGGTCAGGCCTTCCCCAGCAGTTATTAAATAGGCTTCATTGCAGCTCTTGTTTTTGCAGCTAAAATATCCCTATTTCCTCTCTCGACTAGGACATTTAACATTCTTTTTAGCATCTGTTAGCCAAAACCACTAAGATTCCCTTTTGCAGTCTGGCTTCCCAGCAGGTTCTGCCAGTAGTGGCGAACAGGATAATGACATAAGGTATTCTCTCGCTTTATTTACCTCCCTCTGCCTCGTGCCCTTTTTTTCTCCCAATTGCTCAATTTCCTTAAAAAAAAAATAAAAAATACAGTTCTGACTGTTGCATTTATTGTTTATTCACTGGCTTATATCTTTAGGTTCTAATGTAAATGGGCTGGAAGAGCCCAGCCTTGCAAAGCGGCTGCGTGGCACACCTGAGCGGATTGAGCTGGAGAACTACCGACTGTCGCTGCAGCGGGAAGAAGAACTGGAAGAGGTTCCTGAAGAGACGCTGGCAGAACATAACCTGAGCAGCGTGTTGGACAAAGGAACAGAAGAGGATGTGCCCAGCAGGTTAGCGCACGTTGTCCATAAGTTTGTTTTTTTTTATACCCATCCCAACAAATTTTGCCTGCTTTTCTCTTGGCTTCTTTTAAACGTATTATTTACCAGGTTGCCCTTTCTAAAGTTGTTGAAAACGTTCTGCATACATACAATACATACATAAAATACACAGCTATTTTATCTTGTAGCTTCTGTTCTTCTAAATAGCTTACCACCATTCTTAGAAGACACCTGTAGTACCATAGTACCATGAAATTCAGTCCTAACGCAGAAGGGATTTAATTTTTTTTTTTAATTGTATCAAAGACAAATGAGTCTTTTGAGCAAACAAAACATGGATCGAAATGGGAGGAGGGGTTCCAAAGTTAACTTCTTCCAAAGTTAACTTCTCTTATGTTTTGCATTACAATTCAAAAACACTTTTGGTTTAAAGAGTCAAGCTTTACACACATATAATCCTGACTGAATGCTGATGCAATGCCTGAGAGATTAATCTGAAGCAATAGTTATGGCTGTTGAAAAACATTGTACCTTCACAAAATGATGCACAAGCACACCAGGATCCAAATATATGCAGGCAGAGCTACTAGAAATAGTTGTTGCAAGAATCATTGAGAGAAGATGCTTCATGAAAAATGCTTGTGAACTTTATAGTTAATCACACACTTTTTGCAGAGTCTCGATCTCTTAATGGGGTTTCTAATCATTCTAATCATCTCAGGACTACTTGCGGGAGACGCAAACTCTGTTTGCTTCACTCATCCTTCCGTTAGCTCCCTGCTCAGGCCTAGAAAGTACATCAACTGTGACAATACAGGCATTAATGATATCAAGGGGTTTTTAGTCCTTTGGGTTTCTAGCTCTTAAACTTAACTAGCAAGTAGTATTATTATTATTGGTCTTGATTTCAGTAAATCAGAACACAGTAGGGCCTCTCAGTAAAGGGAAGATGATTTCCAAAAGAGGAGAAGAGTTAGTTAAAAAAAACGGAGTTTTGGCATGGAGTTGTTGGTCATCTCCAAGAGGTGTTTTGTGAGATTGTGGAGACCAAGGGCAGTACTCTGTTAGGTTAGCGAGTTTGATTTCCTCTCATAGGGCGCTACATTTAGCTCCCTTTGTCCTACATGCTTCCATTAACCTATATTAAACGGACTATTTCTGTCTGTAATAGGCGGAATTGTGTAATTTTGCATGTGAAAAGTAGTGTTTAGTGGGCATCTCGCACTCTATGATAGAGAGGAAAGAGAAAATACATCAAGTTCCTTGACAGTTTGACCTGGAAAAATTTCTGTACTAAATCCAAATCCAGCAAACAATTTGCTCAGTGCGTTGATAAGGCTGTGAGGGCCGAACATCAGAGAGAGAATTCTCTAGGTGATGTAGCTATCAGGTATCTGATATCAGGTATCAGGTGCTGTCCACTCCCTGGTATGTCACAGCCTAAAAAATCCCGGGGAAAATGTCTGACCACTTTTTCAGCAACAAAAGGAAAAAAGTTTGACTCCTTCAACAAGCCAACCAAAGCCCTGATTTGATCATCTTCACTGTCTTGGTGTAGCGCCGCAGGGTTAGGAGCAGGCGAAGGAGATGGGGAACTCTTTGTTCCTTCCGTGTCTTCCGGAGCGATGGATTGGGCTTCAAGGTTCAGGGAGATGTTAACTCTAAATCAAGCAGAGACCACGCATTTTGGTGCACAGCGTCCCGTCACGCACAGGCTTAGGAGCATGCACGCTGCAGAGAACATGTGCAGAAAACAGTATTCAAAGTATATTTTTTTCAAAAGAGAGTTAATCTTGTTTAAACTTCAACAATGAAAAAATCATTTAAGCAACCAAACCCTGACTACACTGCTTTTGTGGGGTGGAAAGCCCTTCAGGTGCCTTACTCATCCCCTTTAACTTGCAGTAACTCCCAGTACGTCGTCTGCAGTTTTGGTATAATACCCTGTGGCCTTTCGAAGGAGTGTCACAGGCCAGGTCGTGCCGTATGGGTTTGTATGGCAAGGGAAGAGCTTCATTTCCATAGTTTAGGTTTTGGTTCCTCTCCTCAGCACTAAATCTGTGTAGGTACACCTTTCTAATTAGATACTCAACGACTTATACAAATTCTATAAAGCAACCTATTTGGCCTTTGATTTCTGCTTTATGGGGGGAAAAAAACAAGACAGTTTCAGCTGTTGAATTAATTCCTGTGGCTCAGAGTTGCCGTGCTGAAAGGAATGCCCACTATACCAGGCCATCTCGCTGCCGCCTTTCACCTTCTCATTTCTCAGTGTTCAAAGGTCAAACAAAACCCCAAGTTATAAATAAAAGCTGAAGAAGGTAAAGTGAGCTATGTGGTAAAGAATTTATGTCGTCAATATTGCATGCGATAAGCCGGCTGGTTGAAGAGCAGCAGCTCGTCCCAGTCAGCAATCATGGCAACAGCTTGGGCAGCAGTAAACCTTATTGACAGCACATGAAAACCCCAGCACATGCAGCACCTGTCAGGTTTATTTCCACACCAAAGGGTGGGAAAGTTAATCAGGGAGGAGGGGGACATCACTTTTTTGTCTCTGTGACAACATCTACGTAAAGCTTTTGGAGTCTGCTTTGGTCTCCTGGAATATGCACCAAGTCCATGGCACGCAGCAGCGTTTGTATTCAGTATTTAGCATGTGAAAACCAGGCAGCCTGTTAAAAATAAGTATGCTGTGAAAAAGTGGGTTGTAATTTGAGCAAAATAATGTTATATATATGCAGAACAGTGAGGAGAATTTAAGAGCCTATGGTCAGAAGTACTTGACAATCAGAGCATGAAAAAAGTGTTGTTTTTCTTATTACCTTTGCTATCAAAAATGGTCTCTCAGATGAGTAAATGAATAAAATTATGTAAATACGATATATTTGTGAAGTGTTAGACTAATTTGACGTTCTGCACCTGAATATGTTTATCTGCAATATAAGAGTGCTGCCATAGATCATTTTTTTTAAACTGTCAGTTTGTCACATACTGCAATAACACCTGTGACTGGGAAACATAATTACAGCAACTGTACAAGTTATATTTTATAGACCTGCATGAAATGTAAACTGCATTGTTTTCAGCTTGTGGATTTTTCCCTCTTCTTGTCTATCCGGAATGGGTTCTGCCAAAGGCTGTTAACTACAGCGATGGCTGTCATAAGGAAGCAGCAGAATTAGAATTCCGTTCCCAGATGATTCACCCAGACTTTACCCATTCACAGTTCTCTCCTTCGATCCGGATGAATTTGGGCCTTTAAGATTTATACGGGAAGCATCCAATTTTTGCTCTAATACATACAATTCTTTTACGATAGTGATCTCCTAAAGGGAAAAAAAAAAGGAAGAGGACCTTTTCACCCTGCAGATATGTTCTCTGAATGTGCTGTAGTTCACGTGCATCTCCCGGTGACAAATGCAACCGTCTTTCTCCCCAGTACCGCTAGGTAGTCCAGCATGTACGAGTGAGCTAGACTAAATGTCATTGTACAGACGGTTACTTTTCTTGCCCCTGCTGCTTATACTGAGCAACTGTTAGAATTAAACAGAAATGTCTACTAAAAAGCACTAATGATTTACTGTTTTGCATGTTTTAGACTTTGCTGTGAGAGTGATAAGCTCGTTATTGTAATTATCCTAGATCAGCTTCCCGCAGTTTCTTGCCACTGTGTGCACTGTGTGCTTAATTGGATACGCCTTATAGTTCTATCTGGAATATAGAAAAGTGAGGAATTTTGTATATTTTTTTTCCTTCAGCTTTCCTTAGCTCACATGCTGTATCCTCTGGCCTGATAGTTATGTTTATGTTGTGTGTTTGTTCTACTCCCAAAGCCTTCTGTGGTTCCCGCCACCAAGTGCCAAAAACATCTTGGCTATCCAAAATACCAGTAGTAGCTGCCATTATCGAAAGACGTGACCTTCTACATTCTGACACTAAGAGCTCCTGCACCGGTTTCTTCATATCACATTGCTGTGGATGGATAAAGTAGTTTCTTTCTGCTCTGTTCAACTGTCACGAACTGTAACAATTAACGCTGCGCAAATATTTGGGCTTGGCTTCACAGGCACTTTGCTGCTGCTTCACCTTCTTTAAAAGAAGCAGGGCAAGGACCATACTGCAGCCCACACATGACGCTGTCACTAAAATGCCTATGAAATATTGACAGCAGAAAATTAGTGTTATGATTTCCCCCGTGTGTTTTGGGCTTGTATGTATTGAAACAACACGTCAGTGTTCTAAGACTGATCTAGGAGACATTAACTAGTTGTTTCTTTGTCTTTTTTTCTGAACCCTTACAGTAGTTCAGAGTCTGAGATGGAGGAGGAAGATGAGGAGGAAGACGATGAACTACTGCTGCCTCAGCAACCCCCTTCAGATTTGGGTGGTGTGCCATGGAAAGAGGCTGTGCGTATCCATGCCCTCCTGAAGGGAAAGAGTGAAGAAGAGATTGATGCTGAGGAAAATCATGAGATTGAGGACAAAGAAGATGAGGAGGAGGAGGAAGAGGAAGACGAAGAGGAGGAAGACGAGGAGTCGAGCGAAGGTTAGATTGATTTGTCCTTCCTTTCTGTTAGACAGAAGGGAGAACTGAGTTGAGTATTTGCTATGCAAAATGAGAAAGATTTGCCTCGGAAAACTACTTCTTCTTTCACTTCTTTATTGATTTGATTTTTGAGGGAGTCAAGGAAAGCTTTAGGTGGATCATTCTGGATACAGAAGATCTTTGCCCGCAGGGCAGTTACAGCACTAGTACCAACACAATATGCTTCCCATACACCATGCCAACATGTGCAATTCACAGCTTTGTGACACTGTATTGTTTTATTGTTGTTTTTCATTATTTTGGGGAATTGGATTTGAATGTGCCCTTTGTTCTTTGACAGCAAGAGCTGGAAGCATTGTGAAGGCAGTGCTTTCAGTTTTGCAGAGTGGCTCACTCAGGGTAGTGCCCTGACTGTCATCGGGGCATCCCAGGAGAAGCTGCTTGTAGTACTCCTTAGTTAAAAGACGGTTTTGAGAAATCAGGAGATGGTTCCCATTTTAGCTCTGAGGGATTTCTTTGGAAAATCTTAGGGAAAGACTCCTTCCCCCGTGTTTGTCTCAGTCATCAAAATGCAAAGTTTGTGCTAAGAGTAGATATACTTCCAGTGTTTCACCACCATGCCAAATTTCTCGCTGATCGTGTCTTTGTCTTTGTACTCACATTTCCTTTTTGTCAAGACTAGTAGACTCCAAAGAGCTTCTTTGTAAAGGTCTTTGGCTGCCTAATGCAAGCAGAGGTCCAGTGTTTTGAGTCTTACTGGCAGTTTTGTTGATGAGCTCAGCAGGAAGCTTGGCTACTTTTTCAATGTAGGAGCTGTATCTCCGTATCTGAAGTCTGTGGAAGTCAAGACTGCTTTTAAAATATGGTAACATGCATGTTGTGTGTTCAGTCTGCTAAACCATGGTGTTCTTGGACAGACATTGTTTCATTCAAGCAGTTTTCTTGCTGGACACTTTGAATACAGCGGGAGTACGGGGAGTTGCTGGGTTTCCAGACAGTCTCTCTTTCTGATTCTGTCCTTTCTCTTTCTCTCTTTCTCTCTCTCTCTCTCTCCATCGCTTGTGTGTGTACACGCGTGTCTGGTGTTATATGTGGATGTGTGGTTCCCTCTGCTGTAGAGGGGGAGTATTGCCCTTGGGAGAGCGAGCTGCAGCAAGGTCTTTGGCTTCAACGTCTCTCAAATGAAGAGGACACGGGTACATTTAAAGGTACCCGTTTACCGTCTCCACTTCCATTTCCCCAAAGGAGGGGGGAATGTTTTAAAGAGCAGGTCCCACATGAGAAGTTTCTGTGTTTTATTTAATTGCTTTACCAGCTCCCTAAAAACTGATTTGGTAGCTGCTGTTCTCTTCTTCTCCTGGTCCAAGTGCCATATATCAGGTCTTACATTGCCGGTGGTTTTAGGAAAACGATAAAGCTGCCAAGTACCTCAGGAGATCTAGGATACCTGAACAAGTTGCTATTGTAACGTGTGTGATTTGTTCCATACACAGTTTAATTGTACCTGTGCAATATGTCAGACGCATGGGACACATCAGAAGTACTGCCTTTAGATTGCCTGTGTCAGCAAACTTGCATTTTTTGTCGTTGTCCTTTGTTGAGTGCATGTCTGTGGGGAGAGTCTGTGGTTGAAGCTAATCAAGCTGCAGCAATCCCTCAAGATTTTTCACAGCCATATGATGGGCATAAAATTAATCTGACATTCCAGTCTAACTGGTTGTGTTATTTTCCATGATGCGTTCTCTTGTGATTTATTTCTGATGGTCCTAATAGCTTGTTAATCCCTTGTTCCCTCAATGTGGTTCATTAGAGCCAGAATCCATAAGAGGAAAATCCGAGTGTCTTCCTGCAGGTAAGAGGGCATATGCAGTTGTCAAACTGCATATTTTGCAGCTCATGGTTGCAAGCTTACTGTAGCTTAGCTTCTGACTTTTTTTTTTTTTTAAAAAAAAAAAAAGGAAGAGTTACAATTTTTCCCAATTTAACTTTTCTGATGGTAAGAATGAGAAGTATTAGTAAGGTGGCTGAAGAGCATAACTGAAGAAATTCCCCCTGTTGCAGTTGCTAGTGTGCTTTAGATCAGACTCCTAAAGAGCTGATTTGTGTGTGACTTAAGTTAAACATTGAGACTGCCTGCTCCTTCTAAAGTGCTGGTAGGTGCTCTGGTCAAACAGGAAGGGAAAGCTACCTTTCCAAATGCAAGTGCGGTTCATGTCCAGCTTCCTGCACCAGGCTACACCAGGTGTTGATTGAAGTTTTCAAGTATTTAGACCTCAAGGAGACGTTAGGTTTGCCCGTTACCCAAGTGGGAGTCCTTCATGGCTGGCTGCGCTGCTATGTGTTTACTGGAAAAGATGAGAAAGACCCATGCCCTAATCAGGACAGGCTCGGGCCTCTGTCTAGAGACTTGTGGAGTAACTGGAGGTGTGTATATTACACTGGTTTAAATCCCAGAGAAATCCATTTTAAAACACGCAGATCATGTGGGACCTGCTCTTTCCGAGCCTTGCTGAGTGACTATATACTTCTCAGCCATTGCTGGCAAACCTAAACCTTTTAACACAAAATTTTGTGTGGCGATGCAAATGCTAACTCTACTCATCTCGGGGCCTGCATGCGAGTGCTTTGGTATGGAGTGAGGAGAGCCCAGGTTCCTGTCCCTGCAGGATGTCCAGTAGCTCTGGTAGACCATGCGGTTGCGCTAATTGATATGAAAACTCTCTGATGAGGCAACAGAGACCTAAAACTGCTAAATACTTGGCTAAATTGTGAATCCTGCTCTGCATTTGAGTTTGTGCGTCTGAACCCTTTTCCCTTTAATAACCATCTGGTGATTTTGTCCTTCCTGCAGTTCCTTCTGCCTGTTTCTTCTGCGGTTTTAATGCCAAATGTCACACACAGTCAATCCTGAAACGAAGTCCCAAACACTTTGTCATGTCTGGGGAAAACATGGCCGGGAGAGAGGAACCTCATTAAAATGAGACAGCAGGAAATAATGAGTGCAACCTCTATGTGCTGCTAACATTTCTTTTTTCCTTTAAACACTAGTCCACCACATGAAAATGTAATTGCTTTTGAGGTTCTAAACTGCTGAAACAGTGTTTTGCCCTACTCAGTGGTAATCCAGCTGTGGTGAAAATTGACTTCCTACAAAGTAAGTGGGTATTTTACTTTTCAGGATGAGTCATTTGCTTTTGAAGATCACTCCTCAACACCTGTCCCCTGTAGAATGAGTTATTTTATTATGGGTAAATAAAACCTGAGCTGTAGTCCCGTAACAGATAGCGATAGAGACAGGGTCTATGAATATAATATTTCAGAGTAGATGCTCCCAAGGTGTATGTTCTGCAGCAGTTAAGCAAGTTGCTTAGCCATTGCTTTACTCGCCCATTGTTCCCTTTGATGCTCCGTAAGTAGCTGAGGTTTGTGTAGTCGGGTAATTGAGGAGGAATGTAATTTCTCTTAAACGAATCCATTTGAGCAACAGGAAGTCCCTTCTGGAGAGGTGGGAAGCTGTTAAGTCATAATGAAAACACTGTTATTCTTCAGAAAAAAATTCTACCCTTCAAACAAGTCAATACCAAAGAGCAGGACTAAGCAAAGTAGTGTTTTAAGTGCTAAAGTAAGTGTGTGCCCATGTGTGCATCCACACATATACACATACATGTGAAACTCTGAGATCCATCATGTAATTTGATTCACAAAGAAATATGCACCCAGCCTAGAAAGGAGTGCTTAACCCAGCAGTAGGGAGTGAAAGACCTTTTGTTTTGGTGCATCAAACTACAATGCAGATTGTCCCTTGCCTTTAACAGCAAGATGTCTTTGGCAATAATCATAATGAATAGGCTGAAGGAGCTGGAAATTTCTGCTAAATTGATATTTACATACCGCGTACTGTTGGACACCCAGAGAATGTCTTTCATTTCAGCGAAGGTGCTTGCAATAGAGGTAATCTACAATGAAGTTTTAATAGCGTCTTTTTGCCTTTGGAATGGCATTATTCAGCTTTGATGGGATGAGGAACGCTGTGTTGGTGTATGCGTGCACACAGTGCTGAGCTTTTTCTATCTGTCTCGCAAACTGATCTTAGCCAGTAACATATTCTTTTCTTCTTTTCCCATTTCCTTTCCTACGATGTGTTACCTTTCCTTTCCACTGTTCTCCCATCTTTTCCTCCCTGTCCTTCATACCACCCTGCCTACAACCTGGTATGCCATGCCCTTCTCCTGCTAGCTGGAAACCTTAGACTGCAGCAGATTGTAAATCCTGTTGATCCTCTGGAGATCCTGGCAGATGTGCACTGGACACACATCCGTGAAAAAGAGGAGGAGGAAAAAATGGTCCCGACCTCAAAGTCCTCCACCTCCAGAGGTAATCTCCCCCCAGCCCCGCAGCATCAATTCCTAGGTCATGGTTGCAGCTGTTTAACTCTGTTGCTTCTGCACCTTCAAGAGCAGTGTACTTCAGCAGGGGTGGCAGTGATTGAACAGAACTACTTTCAAATTACACTGAAATTACGCTCGGTTAAACATTTTGCTTTTCAGGTCAGCGTCTACTTAAAACAGCTGCTTTCTCAGCCCCATGGTGGTGTGACATCTTCTCACCCGTTTGTCTGTCTGCTTTGATTCCGTGGCATTACACACATCCTCGTTACACGCATGATTCGATAGTGCTGGCAATCGGCCCTTGGTAACTGGGTTTAGGGATAGTAATGGAAGCTGTAACGGGCTTTTTATTGCCGTGAGGCCTCTACGCCTCTTCAGGGAAAACTGAAGGGCTGTGTTGTGTAGCTGCTGCAGCAAAGATAGAACGGGGTTGGCTTCCCTGTTGAGTACATTTCTCTGCTGCTGCTTTTCAAAGTGTGTAATTGCATCTGCAGCAGGGAATAATGGAGTTCAGAGGGCTTGCACGTCTGACCAGTGATGGTTTTGACTCCCTGTATCTAAGATTTGGCAGTATATCTTTTTTTTTTCCTTTTTTTTTTTTTTTTTTTTTAAGTGAGGTGTAATCTTTTTGAGCTGCCAGTTACTTACAGGAAAACTTTAGAGGGGAAAATGCCAACAGTCTAGCTCTCTTGTACGCATCTTCCAGCAGTTCTTGTTGACCTTATTCTAAACTATATTGTAGAGTGTCTTAAGGTAAGTATGTTACAGGTGCTTTACCTATACAGAAGCCTGTGCTTAATAAAAGTTGACTGTGCAGCTGATGTGCGGTGGTCTTCTGTAAAAAGTCTGTAGCCAGAATTGTAGAGAGAGTAATTATGCTGTGGGAAGAGGTGTCTTTTACAGGAAATATGAGATTCAGTTAATGACTGATTTGTATTTAAAAAGCCTAGGGCTTTACCTCATGTTGCCTGATCGTATTTCAGTCTAGATAATTATCTTTTC
Organism: Arenaria interpres; assembly: GCA_013399435.1. Classification (NCBI taxonomy): domain Eukaryota; kingdom Metazoa; phylum Chordata; class Aves; order Charadriiformes; family Scolopacidae; genus Arenaria; species Arenaria interpres. Next base: position 129,557 of record VXAK01011474.1, on the reverse strand, counting down.
CTCATAGTTGTGGATGTTTGGGTTTTTTTAAACCCTGGTCCAACTTGATATACAGTTCCAGCTCAGATTGGCTCTGCTTATAGTTGCGGTTCGTAGAATGCACCTGGATTCTCTGGTGTGAAATCTGCTCCCTACAAGTGAGAGACGGATATTTCCTTCCCACTTCAAGCACAGAAATAGGCTGTGTTCAACTGCCTGTAACATTCAGTATTGCTAGAGTAGTTGCTTAATGTTCAAGAACTCCAAGTAGAAAATGTTAACAGAGTTTCTAAAGCTTACTACACTTAAGGTTACTTTAGCTTCTGCTTGAGAGTCTGTGGAACTACAGGTTCAGAGTCTTTCTTTTAATTTGTGTTTTATAATTCCTACTTTTCCATAGTGTGTTGGTATAGCTGTCGGCAAAAGAGAGGAAAACCTGTGTGAATCCTTCCAAATTGATTTTGTGATCTTTTCCAGCTTCCTTTGGGAAGCAAGGCAAGATTTCCTTCCCTTTCCCTAAATCTGGGCCAGACTAGGACAATCCTGATCAATAGACTAGCTACTTCAATTACTTTGTCTTACAATACAGGTATGTGCAGGTATCAGTAGGTCCGGGTTGTTTTTTTTTAAAGGCCTGTCCCCAGTAAGTACTTGTGGATACAGCAGAAGTTTAAAATTTGAGTTCGGTAGTCAAATTTGTTCTGGCTGAGCTGCATTCTGTGATAGGAGGTGTTTATAGAGCCCATCAGAGCATCTCCAGCGTTACAGTTTGATCTGAAAGCCTAGAATAGTGTGACAGTCCAGAGAAGCCACTCTCATCCTGCTTTGGGCACTCTTCTTCATCTGCTGGTGTTTGCACCCGGGTAGCGCAGGTTCTGAGATGCCTGTTGTGACCACCCCGTCTCTTTCCATCTGTGAGTTTCCCTCCTCTGCAGAGTTTCAAGCAGAGCCACAGCAGCAGCAATCTGCTGGTCAAATGAGGTGTTTTTCTCACTGTGCCGTCCATATTGCCCCTAACATTACAGATCCTAAAGGAAGATTAGGCCCCTGACATTTACATGTTATCTTGATTTAAATCCCAAGCCTGGTATCAGTTGTTTAACATCTCATAGGTTTTATTCCTGTATTTGCTACTGAAAAATTTCCCTTTGTCACTCTTCTGTTTTAGACGCTTACCGATGGTCTAATTTTGATTTCTTACACTTTATTGTTTTTTAAATTCAGCATCCGACCTTCCCTCCGTACGCCATGAGGCGGTACAGGCGTGGCTGGAGACGGTCCCTGGAGGTAGTTTGGTGACGTTCTATGTATTCCAATGCACAATAACCCTGCCCGTCTCTTCTCCATGCCTTCAGCAGCTGAGCTGGTACTTTAACCCTGGAACTTCCAGCCCTGTCGCTACTGCATGACTGGACGTGGAGGGAGGGAGGAAGGGGGAGTGTGCATGCACGCCTTGCTCAGATAGCCCATTCTTGCATGAACTTGACATTTGTTGTAACCCTTCCGAAGGCAGGCCAAACAGAGAGGTTGTCTTGGGTGTAATCAAGTAGAAGGAAGAAATCTAGTTGAGTGCTGTGATTTTTGCTTTGTGAACTGAAGACTGGACCAGTTATTCTTGCCCTAGCTCCTCGACTAAAAGAACACGGGGCTGTCTTGCGGTCGAAAGATTAAGTGACGGAGAGTGCTTAAAACTAATTGCTGTTCTCTGTATCGACTGCAAACTCGAGTTACCTGGTGAAGAAGACAAGAAAGAAGAATAAGGTTGAAGCTGGGAACTGTAGGAATAGTGATGGCTCTTGTGTCTCCTTTGACTTGGGGTTTCATGTTATTTAGGAAAGCCACAGGAATGTTGAAGGATAGTAGAGCTCACCTGCTTATTTTTTGTATGTGGTCCTTTAAGCTCTATTACAAAACGGATGAGCGTGAAGATTCTGGGATTAGAGTAAGGATGTAAATTTATGTAAAGCAGTGAAGGTATCTAGATGAGTGGGACAGGAGTAGTTCACGGCTAGGTAGTTGATGTACAGCTAAGTTGCTTTGGCGTAATCAGAATATCTAGCTTGCCTATAAAACTTTGCTTCTGCTGCTGCTTTGGCAAGGCAGCAGTGTCTACAAGATGTCTGCACGTCGTGCAGTCTGCTCACAGCTGCTAGCCGATACGAACCAAGTGCTGGTCCCAGTTTCTGGCTGCCATAGTGTGTAGCTTCTGAGTTATTGTGTGACAGCTTTTGGCCTCTTGCTCCTTATCCTAACTGCGTATACGTATATGCACAGTATATGTATAATATAACCAGCCACCTGCAAACTCTCCGTGTCCCTCAAAATGGGATCCACCCTTGCACCGAGTTGTTACTTATCCATGCATCTGTTATCTTCTGTTGAGTTTTGTCTTCCAACCTATTTAAGAGTTGATTTTCTCCTCCCTCTCCAACGCTCCCTACGCGCATCATGTTCACTCATGGTTTCTGGATCTGAAGATACACACGTACATAGTGGTATCAGATTTTACTAACATCAGAGTTTTGTTCTTGCAACTTTTGATTAAGATTACTCACATTAACTGCTACCATAAAACCATCCCGTGACATTATTATTTCCAAAATAACATAAGCTACTGCATACCTAAGCTACAGTCGGACCGGGACACAGTTTGGTTTTGTTCAGTAGAGTTGTAAATGCCTCTGTGGGCAGTCCAGCCTTTGCTATATGACTCAGTCTCCTACGCTCAACGTCTGTAAGGTTCTGGATTTTATAAGCCTCTGATGTAAGGGAATAGGTCAGTTCTTTATCACACGTAAGTGTAACTGCCTTTTCACAGTAGTTGATGGAAAATAAACTCGCCCGTGTGTTTATCTGTCTTAATATACAGAGAGGAAAAGTATGGAAAAAGAGAAATTGTCAGGTTGAAGGAGGAAGGCAAACCACCCTCTGGAGGTGGGTTTTGAAATAAGCAAAAAGCTGTATAAGAGAAAGAGGAGATGCTGCAAGACCTCAATTTTAGGGAGGGTCGGTTTGTTTTCAAGGAGATTGTCTTAACTGGCGATGTCAGTATATAAACTCTTCCAAAAGCCACATCGTCACTAGTAAACGGAAAGGATCAGGGGCTACTCCCAGACTCTGAAGAAAGCTGGCACGGCCTGATTTGCTCCCATATGGCTACACTTTTTTGCCATTCGGCATCCGGGCTGCCTCTTGCAAACAGCCTCCAGCCCTGCCACGGGAACCAACTTTTGGGACCGATGCCAGGAGCCCTCCTAAAGATGACAGTATGACACTGTATGCATTCAGGTCCAGAGACTTGCACCGCTTAGTTTACTGGTATAGGTGCAACCAAGAAGGTTACAAATGTATCTGTTATCATCGTTATATGACCATCTCCTATGTGTATAATTAGCAAACGTTGAGCATAATAATTCATGCTGACTGTGTACACATTTGCAATAGGATATACGACAGAGTTAAATGTCTGCATGTTGTTGAACATTAATTCATGCCAACTCACTGCACAAATCTAAAAAAATGTAGTTGACTGAGTCTACTGTAGGAAAAAAAAAAACCTGGAAGTGCTTGATTCTTTTTTTTTATTTAAATTATATTTTATGACAATATTTAAAAATTAGGCAAATCATCCGTAGCACTAGAGAATGGGACAAGGTGTCATAAGGTTTAGGTTTTTTTAAAAAGTATCATTGAATAATGAAATTCAGACCCCACAATTTGGTCTTGTCTCTCCTCCTTTAATTAAATCCAGTAACAAGTAGTAATATCAAATGCCCTTTACAGAGTTATCAATTCGAGAATCTTTTCTTTATTTGGACCCAGGAAATGAAATTATGATCTGTATCAGAAAAGAAAGCTTCGAATATATCTTTACTTAAAAATATCTCAATTAATTTGTGTCCTAGTTACTTGAAGAGCATATCAAGACCCTTTTACCAAAGACTACTGTATCTGCACAGAGTTAAACAGTTCCCAAATGTAATAATGATCAATCCCAGAACTAGACTCTGTCTCTGATATACACCCTTAAAAGCCTGTTTCAATTTCAAGATGAACAGTTGTGGTACATTGTGATATTTCAGTTTTCACCTAGTACACATGCCCTATAAAGTGGTGGTATCTGTTCTGATGTGGTAAAGGGAAAAAAATAATCTTCTGGGAAGAACAGTAAACTTTATTCTGGTCTGATGTCCTCCCAGTCCCCTTCTTGTTTAATTTTTCACAACGCCTCTTGCTCAGAAAAGCCCTGGCTGCAAATGTCTTGGAGACTCCCTAAGAGCAGACATTCCTTGATATCATTTCACCATAGATGTCTTTCCAGGTGACACATTTCAGGATTTCTTTTTTTTGGCAGTAGTTAATAAATATCTCAACTATAAACTGTTGGTACAGTTCAATGTAGAACCTTTTCACTGTATAGTTTTTTTTTTTTCCTTTTTTTCCTCAATATTTGGATATATTCTAGCTCCGTGTGAGGATAATGATGTGGAGGACGAGGTGGGCACAGAGCCTGCAGACACTGAAGGGCAGGCAGGTGAAGAGGGAGACACGGGTGCAGAGCTGGATGACGGTAGGGTACCACTGAGCGTTACTTAAACCTGTTATGTAAATAGAACTGTATTGGCAGAAAATATCTTGTATGAGGGTACTTAAGCCTGATCTTAAGTGATGTAGGAGTTTGTTTCAAATAGCCAAGAGGGAGGCAGGAGTGAAGGGACAAGAAGAAAGAGAAGAACCTCCATGCCATGGGTTGTAAAACAAATTTCTCATGTCCTGTCACCATCTGCTAACTAGAGGGCTTGCTCTTGTGTCCATATTCAGTACTAATCCTGCTGAATAACAGAAATATAAGTAATTTTGTGAAAACCCTACAATATTATGCCAAAATTCTTCCCTTGACAGTGTAAAATGAACTGCATTTGCCAGAAAACATTGAAAAATTTCAAGAAAAATGCAAAGGTTTGACTTCAATTACCGATTTAGTTATTTGTACTAATAGTCCATCATTTACTGCTTAAATTACTCTAATTAATACGCAGAAAAAGGAGTGAAACATTTAGCTTTTCAGGTTATCAAAGTGATTATCACCATGTGAATAGAAAGAAAGGATTATGAAAGATTTTTTTAAAAATAAACAGATGTCCTGATGGACTTGTATCCAAGATCTCTTGTTTTTCTCCCCTCCCCGATCTGTGATCAGATGACATCCCGTCTGATGCAGAAGCAGAGTATCGCTTGCATCATGGTGGCGTAGAAGAGCCAGAACTACAAGTCTCTGAAGATGAAGAAGATGAAGAAAGAGAAGAAGGTGCTTCTTGCAGTGTGACACAAGGTAATGGCTTTTCCATCAGTGTTTGAATGATCGTAAGTGCATTTGAGAGAGTCTGTAGGTTTATTAGATTTAAGAGAAGACACTCTTTTGGGTTTGAACTACTCTCAGTGGCAGGGTGTATGCTTGCATGAACGTTTTTAGAAGAATGTTTTGAATCCATTAATTACAGCTTCCTAAAGCATGAGAACCCATCTAACTGCTTTTTCTTGTAGAAGTTTTTATGTTAAAAATCTCCTTCATTTTGGACATATTAAAAATTTTGACTAGGTTCCAAATGTCCAATGAAGAATTCGTGAGAAGCGGAGAAATTTGTCACTACTTGCTGTGTGTAATGTTAAAAAAAATAGAATATTATTGGTTTCATATGTTTTTTGGAAACATTTTTGCTTTCCCTAGATCCATGCAAGCCATCCATCCCTATCCAGTCACCTAATGACAGTGTTCTTCCTCTGTCTCCAGTTGATAGTCCCAAAGCAAAACAAGCAGAGGTAAGAAAGGGAATCTTTTTAAGTTTTCTACTTAATACCTGTAGTTCAGTAGAACAGTTTGTTGGATAAGGGGACTGACAGCAGTGGGCTTTCCTCCTTTCCTGTCTCTATAATTTATATTGATCTTCTTGAAATCTGACTTCATTTAGACTTAAAAAATAATGTATTATTTTTCTTTCTTCAGAGTGTTGTGGCTGTCAGTCACACAAGTTTCCATCATGAAGCCCAGAAAGGAATTACATAGGATATTTTAATTTCAAAGTGCAGTTAACTTGATATATATATATATGCACATATATATTTATAAAAATATAAAATGCATGAGGGGAGCCATAAGGTGTTCCTGTGTATCCTGATTTGCCTATTTTTTCTGTACCAAAAGCAGATTCTGTGCAGTTGCAATTCAAAATTGTATTTGTATTACTTAGTAGTAACCAAAGCAGTGCGTATTTGTTGCAGAGTAACAACACAGTTCAGCTTAAGGATGTGAGACGTGGCAATGAGGTACTGTCATGTCATCGGCCCTGGAGCATACTGTGGTGTTTCCAGCTACCTGTGTGTAAGAGCAGGAAGTACATGACTCTTAAAATGTTCAGGTCAAATTTTTCCCTCCTAAGTGTGTGTTTTTAAGGAATTACTAAAAGATTACTCTCTTTATCCTAGAGAGTTTTACCCTAAACTAGTTTACTTTTACAATGGACGCATTATGGGATAAGGCTGGTTTGCTGACAGCGGTTGCTGACAACGTTCACTTTCTGTTGAAATTGAGGGTGTGGTTTTTTTCAGGACCATTTAATGATTCTGGTAGACATTGTTTATACCAGGACAGTGCCTAAATGCAGTACTCAAGACCTGGATGTCTAATATATACGTCATACAAGCACACAGATAAAGAGATTCATGCTCTAATGGTCATGTGTCAGTTAAGCCAAACCATCTACTTTCAGAAGAAAGCCAGTGCAAAGAATATATTATTCAGAAGAGTATAATATTTGGAAAGAATAATACCACCATTCAATAAGCGGGGTCCACTGCCAAGGGTTAAATTGTAAAACAACTAATTGTGCTACTTGGTAAAATGGCAGTCTGGATGTAGCAGGTGAAGAACCAGACTTCTCAGCCCATTAAGGGGCAAGGGAATTGGAGCCTAATTTACTCTTAACAGAGAAAGCACCCCTTGCTTTAAGGAAACATTGCAGCAGACACTAGCCACCAGAAAGTGCTCTATTGATGGGAGCTGGAGAGACTCGCATCAAATCATTCTGAAGTAAGGGACCACCACAATACGCAGAGTTGGAGATTTGAAGGGAGAGCAGAAAAAGATAAAAACAGGTTTCTGGAATTTAGCTTAGTGTTTTTTCTTCCAAAAATTAAATTAGCCTTGTTATCATATACAGAGGATGGTTTATACAATGGGGACAGAAAAAATGAACCATACCTGATAAGAAATTGTAAGTGATGTTCCAGACCTGTGAGTGGGATGCCACGTGTGGGGTTTTTTTCAGAGTTGGTACTTGGATGGTCTCCTTATTGCTAACTTTGTTAAATGCAAAAAAAATGAGAACAGTATTCTAATGTGCCCAGTGACTATTAATATTTCCGTTTTCCATTTTTTGTAGGATGTAAAAGATCCCCTGGCTGAAGTATTCCGTGCAATAAAATCTCCAGAGGGACACTTTTTTCCTGAGCCTTTCATTCTTGAAGAAGGACCAAAGGATGAAATTCCCAAAGACAGGAAAGTTAAGAGCCCTTTGGTGCCACCATCTCCGGTGTTATCCCAGCCAGCTGCATCACCAGAAGCCATTGCACCTACGTCACTAGCAGAGGCTCAGCCAGCAGGACCAACACTGGCTTCACCCCCAACATCTGCTCAAAAGCCTATCTGTTCTCAGCCTTTGCCTTCTGCCGAAACATCCATTCCATCCCCAGTGGAGCCTCCAGTATGTTTCCAACCTGTCCCAGCCTTAACGTCTACTCCTTTAGCCAAACTGGTCCTTAGGGGCCAGGATGGTGAGGTGGAAAAACTGGGGAGCCCTACTACTGCAGAAGAAGCCCTGAAACGGAGTAACCTTGTAGAGGAGTTCTGGATGAAGAGTGCTGAAATCCGGAGGAGCTTAGGACTCACCCCAGTAGACAGAAACAAACGCTCAGAGACAAGCTTTACTGTGTCTGCCCTTGAGACAACTCCTCTGAAGACTTTTAATACTGAGAATATTTCAGGGGATGAAAGGATCCAGCTTGTGAAACCCCAGCCTGCCCCAAGACGACAGGGACTGTCCAAGTTAGAAAATGAGCAGATTTCTCTGCTCACTCCAAAATCTCCATCAGAAAAAGAGCTAAAGAGTTCCAGTGAAGAAAGGAGAGATGTATCCAGCAGTTCTGGACTTGGCCTTCAGGAGAGCTCATCTAACATGAGAACTATGGCGAGCCAGAGCTTCAACACTTCTGACTCTACCATGCTTACTCCTCCATCAAGTCCTCCACCACCACCTCCTCAGGATGAAGAACCAGCCACTTTGCGCAGAAAGAGGCATCAAGCTGTCTGGCAGAATGAGGTTGAAGCCAGGTCGCCTCCAACACCAGCATCAACACCTCCTGCTCCCCCACGCCGTGAACCGACCTCTGCTGCCAAAGAGTCAACCCAGGCCAAAAAAGATGATGTGCGGAAATCTTTTGCAGAGAGTGTGGATGAGATTCCATTTGCTGATGATGTAGAGGACACGTACGATGACAGGACAGAGGACTCAAGCCTTCATGAGAAGTTCTTTACACCTCCTACCAGTAGGCCAAGGCCAGAGAAACCACTTCTTTTGCCCTTGGTGAAAGAAAATGGTGGTCCACCCTCAATGGAAGGAGTTAACCAAAAGAAGAGAGCGTTGCCTGAAATTTCTGTGGAGGCCAAGGAGCTTGCTGAAGAAAGAATGAGAGCCAGGGAGAAGTCTGTCAAGAGCCAAGCACTGCGTGATGCCATGGCTAAACAGTTGTGTAAGATGAAAGATATGGAGATGGCTGCAGCTGCTGCTGGGGCCACAAGAGCACGAAAGGCGTCTTCTATGCCCTTGAAGACCAAAGAGTTGTTTTATGACTCTCCGAAGCATCTGGCCTTGAAAATAGCAGAGGGCTCCACACGAAAGCATGATGCTGCTAGTGAGAAGTTTTCCACTCCTCCTGCTGATGTGGCTGGACCTGAAGGGTCTGTCACCTCTTCAGAAGGCTCCAGTGGGAAGAGTAAGAAAAGAACTTCTCTTTTCTCCCCTCGTAAGAACAAAAAGGAGAAGAAATCCAAAAATGACAGCAGGCTTTCTGACAAATCTAGTGGTGGGACAGAGGAAGCAACAAAGCCTAGGTCATTATGGAAGTCTGTTTTCTCCGGGTATAAGAAAGACAAGAAGAAAAAGACCGATGACAAATCCTGCCCAAGTACTCCCTCAAGCAGTGCCACTGTGGATTCCGGCAAGCACAAAGCTTCTCCGTTGATTACAGCTGCAGGTATAGCAGATACGTGCCTCTGCATCCTGTATTTTTCCCTTCAGCTAGGTATCTTTGAAAGTAGAGAACTTTGAAAGGACTTTGTCATTCAGCTGCTCTGCTGAATGGCACTGCTCCCCAGTGTCAAATGGGCAGGTTAAGTACTAGTGACTAGAATTGTATGTTTGCATATTGACAGAATTAGTTGATGTGCCACTAGAAGAAAATGGATCCTTAAATAAAAGCTTCACTCACAGTATGTGCAAGGCACATCTTTTTTCTGCCTTAGACATATTTGAGCAATAAGGACTGTTTGTTGGAATCAGTTGTTTGTGACGTTTCGTCTCTATTTTAAATCTGATCCTCATCTTCTCCTCGGGTGGTCTGTTCTCTATGAATGCTGAAGACTGCAGCGATGTAGTTACTCCTGTGTTCTCAGCGATCTGGCAGCTGTCTGCTGATCTATCAAATGGGGATTCTGAGGCCTCGTGTAAATCTCTCACATTCCATCAGGTGCAGGGGGAGATGTTTAACGGCAATTTGTGACGTAGTAAATAAGTTAGCCATAAACGTGATCGAAAGCAAACATGTTACATTTCTCTGGCCTTGTATAAACAGCCAGAATAGTGCCAGCTGCTGTCATCCAAGTGCTCTGTTGTAGGAGCATTGATACAGAATTACAGTACAAAGGGAGAACCACGGTCATTATTTTTAACAGCATTTGCAGAAAGCGATGCACTCTTAGAATGAAGCTCCTAACTAACATTGATCATTTTGTGGAGCGGTGCTTCTCTGATCATTCTGTAATCCTAGGCGAAGCAACCAAGGGTGGCATAAAAGGGCTAAGTATTTTTGAAGATCAATCAAACAACTTATGAACTGAGTTGTGAAATATTTACAGAAAGAATAGTTACCACTTGTCTAACTTCCCCATTTTATTCCTGGACTTCTCAGATTTGCAGCTCCGTCAACACCTGAGTTTCTCAGAGGATTCTGACCTCTCCAGTGACGATATTCTGGAACGCTCCTCACAGAAATCCAAGCGAGAGGTAGGCAGATGGGAGATGCGATTTAGATGGATCTAGCATCATACAGGTCACAGTCACAGAGAACTATATCGGAAACTTCGATGATTAATTTTGTTGTTCTTACTGTTTCTTCCGTGGAAGAGGCTTTCCTGTAAGTTGCCTGACTATTCTGCCTGAAATGAGTTGGTTTCACTTGGTTTCACAATTGCAAGCTTCTCTCTGCTGTTGTTACGTGAAGGATCTGTTGTCTCACTGTGACATTACTGTGAGTATCGCAGTCAGAATAGCGAATTTTGTCCTTGATGTGATCGTGCCAATGATCTACAGGAAACAGACGTTAAATGTCAAAAGAGTTAAATTTCACTGGCTCTAACGCTAGTGCAAAAAGATAACAGTGAGATAGTTGTCACTGTTTTTAAGGGTCTGGTTTTAGGATATTGTTTTACCAGCCTCTTTGATAGATTGAAGTGGTAGAATTCCAAGCAAACTACAGACAGGAATGTACTTTTGCGTACATCAAGAACATAGTCAAGACAGATCATCAACTAAGAGGTAAGCTACAAGCTGCAGTTTTGCAACTCATGCAGGTTTGCTTATTTTTCCTGGGAGAAGAGAATGTCTACAGTCTGAATTAGTACCTTCTCTTTTGGGATATGTGCTCTCAGCTGTTCCGTCAATTTTGACCTGTTTTCTTTGAGGACTCCTTGGTAGTTGCTGAGTATTTCCCTATGGCTGTTTGTGTAGATAACAGTTGTGAAGCTTAGTTATGTTAACTTGATATACTTGATATATAATGGCGAGACCCTAAGAAATGCCAGTCTATACCTGGTGTTCTCGTTCCAGTGTGTTCTGGTATGAACTCCACTTCTTCTGAGAGAGCTGTTTCCTGTTCCTGACCAACCTTCCCTAGCTAGTGCAATAACATGATATTGTAAGACACATCATTTTGGCTTTCTAGCCAAAATAGCTTCACTTTAAATGGTGCTTTAAGGAAGTTATTTAGGAGGAAAGAGGAGACGTCAGTGGGTCTCCATAAAAGCCCAGACAGAAAAATACATTTAGTTTATTTGCACATATTTATACGTGGAAAATACATGGTGAGAGCCAAGTGCCAGAGTTAGGTGCTTTTAAACTACTACTTTCAATTTTTAGGTGGGACTATTAATGCAAAAGTGAAAAACGTAAGGAACTGATATATCATAGTAATGGGGAAGAGTTCTTCTTCAGTTCCTGAGAGCTTCTAAGCTCTGCTAGATATAGTTGGCAAGGTTTAGAGGAATAAGTAAAGATTTCATTGACCCCACAGAACACTAAGACCCTTTTGGTACTGAAGAATGAAAAAATGTGTTCCCCCCGTCCCTTCCTGGTGGTGCCTGGTTCACGTGTTAAAAAACCTCAGGCAGAAGCCAGCATCTGAGAGGAGAGTTTCACAGACACAGTGGTCTTTGACTCCTATTTCCAACCTGTCATCCAGTGTGCACAAATCAGTCTCAAACGGCAGGGTCTAGTTGATACTTGGCTCACGTGGCAGAGGTGTGGAAGTACTGCAGATTGAAGTGTCGTAGGAAATGCTTTCTGTGTGTATATAGTGGAGTGAATTAGAGTAACTGAGGAATTTAAGGCTGGTGGAAGGAGTTGATGAAGTAAGTAGGAGTTTTCTGTATTTACTGACCTCTCTCTTAATCTCTCTCCCTAGTTGATCTAGATCTCTTCTAAGAGGAAAATATTGTTTTTTATTCCCTTGTTTCTCTCCCCCTTCCATTCCTCCTTGCATGCCCTCAAGGCGTTTCATGGGAAATTCTGCATTTTCCAAGAGATGCAGAAGAATGAGGTACCTGTGGCTAGCAGAGGACAGACGTGCAATACGGGGGGTTCAGATAAGAGTTACCGAGTTACTGTTCTGCCCTGTAACCTGTAACCAATTTCAGTATGCCTTGACGGTCGCTTTTTTTTCTGTGCTGGCCTGCTTGAATTTAAAATGGCTTTTGCAGAAAAAAAGACCTCGTCACTAAGCGTTGTCGGGGATAGGTGACAGTGGCAGGTGCCTGGAATCCTAATACTGAAAATACCTCACCAGCTCTGCCAAGGGTACGGTGGTGGTCTCTCATTTTCTCCCATTTGCAGTTGCTGAAGTTACGTTAAGAATTTCTTTGCTCAGCATCTGCCTGTTTTCTACAGAATAGTTTTGAGAAGGAATTTATTCGGGGGAAATGAATCTGAGAACTCCACTTACCTAGTTTTATTGCATCCTGTCCAAGGATGTAGAACGTACGTGTAAGCACAGGAATGCCTTGCTGTCAAAAGGACTTTGAGACTGGCAAAACTGGGTTTATACTGATTTGGGATGGGGTGGTGGCGTGGGTTTTTTTGTTACAAACCGCCTGCTACTTACTATGGGTAAGAGCTGACTTGCTGTGTGCCACATAACTGTTATGTGAACCCCTTCTCTAAACTGAAATTCTGCTTGTGCTGCTTTTTTGGTAATCGTAGTGAGTTTGCTTCCCAGACAGCTTGCTCTGTTCAGCCTGTTCTTTGTGATCAGCGGTGAATTAATTCAGTGTTGTTAAATGTCGTGTCTTTCAAGAGAAGCATCTTGTAAAGAATTCCCGATGTAAATGCCTCGTGGGTCTCGTGTTCGTAGGTGTGTGTCATTGTGTGTTTCTCATTGTTCCCTTGCAATTGTGGTACTCTGATCAGACATACGTTTTAATAGCGCCGGTAGCTTGCTTTTTACTGAAATTAGCATACATGTTGAAGTTGTTCTATGGCTTTTCGTTTGTGACTGTTTTTAGTTAATTAAATGTGAAAATGCAAAATGCTGGCTGTTCTCCCAGAATGACACAATGCCCTCTGTACTTCATATACAAGGGAAAATTATTTCTCTTATAATCCCTAGGTAGTTTACTTGCCTTATTTTTGAGTACAGGGTAATGTAGAATGTCCTTGGATAGAAAAGGTAGTGATTTTCTCCTGCTCTTCTCCTCCTTTTCTTCCTCCCCCCTCCTCTTTCCCTACTCCTCCTCCCCTCCTGCCTCCCCCTTCCTCCTCATTTTAGCTCCTCAGGCTCTCTGGAGACTCCCTTCTTAGACGGGGAGATTCCATTACTGTAGGACATACAACTCGCTTTGAGCCCATCTGGTGTTTCTCCTGTCACAAAGCAGTGGGGAAGATTTATGGTGCTACTTAAATGCAAGTGATCATTTCTGTGAAGTAGAGATAATTTAAACCAATGGAATAAACACAACTCCTAGGAGAGGTTGTAGATCAGATTGTAAATGGAGAGTTGTGTGACAGAGTAAGATACAGTTGGCTGAGCCGGTTCGGACCAAACATGACCCAGCATGAGCTATTATTCAAAATCCTAAGCCAAAATTTTGTATTTGGATGTATATGTGCTTGGTCAATGGACATTAAAACCATAGGTATGGTTTTAGGCCAGATAATAGGCCAGATAATTCCTCTAGAAAATGTTACTTTCAAATTGACTGCATCTTCAAAGAGGCTGCCAAAGCTAATTGCCTTCCGCAGAGCGCTAGAAATTTGATTTTGAGGACAGAAGTTCCATTGTGCTTCATCAGTCTGGGTCACGTTCAGCATTTGCACAATTTTGTGTTTCATTTAAAAACAGCTTTGTTTTATTACTGTGCATCTGTTTTCAATGTTGAACTGATTTTGCTTCATTTTGTATGTTTTGTTTTTTTCTTTTCTTTATTATTTTTTTCCCTTTACCATTCCCCCTTTAAAGTCGATTTATGTACCACACGCCTTGGCATTCAAGAGATCATATTCGTCAAAGGTAGTGTCTCCATTCCCACTAGTTGGCCATTGTTGCATTGCATGTCCCTATATTAACCCATTGAATCCGTAGCTACCCATCACATGTGCACTAACATCACGGACGTGGACTGTGCATGCGTGAGACGTTAGCAGACATCGGCAGCAAATTCTCTGTTGAGGTTGACAACCAAAAATGCATTAAGCTCTGAATTGTCTGTCTGGTTAGAATGCATGCAATTAGCAGTGCACAACAGTGCACCACTGTACAGAGTGATGGGGATGATCTTTGAGCTTCAGAACAAATTGGTTTTCAAGTAAATTAAATATGTATGTGTATTCTTTTCTTAAAATATGAATTGAAGTGAATCGTCAGCCTGAATCAGCATCTTTCAAAGTTTCACCGAAATCTTAGTTGGACCTCTGTATCAAGCTAAAATCGAGACAGAAGTTATATTTCTATTTCAGGAACACTGCTGCTTTCTGAAATTCTTATTGTCCTGTCTTCACAGTCACAAGAGTGTTACATGGGACAGGAAAGTCACACCCTCTGTCACTTTACCCTCTGATTCGGCTATACTTGTGGATTTTGTGGCTTTAAGAAAGAAAGAAAGAGTAAAGTGTTAACTTCTTGGAGCTTTAACGATGGTGCTGGCTAACCACCTGTCTGAGGGATTTTTAATAGAGCTGTGATCCTGCCTCAAACTCTATTCACCGAGAACGATAAACCAGAGGTAGACTGACCAATGTGGCAGTACAATAACTAGATAAAGCAAATTTCAGGGTGGTCTGTCTTAACGTTTTGTTCTTTAAGTTGACTGTCCATGGAGAAGATCTCTTTGCAGAAGCAGAAGACATCTGTTTACAGCTGTCCCTTAAAGCCTACATACACGTATGTGGGAAGAGAGTTCTTTTCTTCAGTGTGGTTTGCTTAATGCAGTTGTGAAGTTTCTGTGGCACTCTAAAACGTCTGAGAGGAAGCCCTCCTAAACTACAACACAACCGACTAGTTAGTTGGTTGATAAGATACTGAACCCCATTTCAGTAATGTTAAAAAGACTTACTTATTCTCAAACTAGTTTCACTGAGAGAAAAGAAGAGAAGGAAATACCTTGCTGTTTCTATAAACAGAATCTTTTTCCTTTTGGATGGCTTCTGGTGTTGTAATAGTCTAGTTTTAGTTTAGAGATTGTTTGCTCTGTTTTACACCAGCCAGCTCTGTGGGGTTGCTCTTGAGATGGGATTTCCCATCTCGCACCAGAATGTAATTTTGCTTTTAAATGTCTTTCTGCCACTTTGATTCATAGAAAGTTGCACAAATTTACACAGGTAGTTACTACCAGTTAAACCAGTATAACTCACAGTTATGGATGTTCATGCTGAAGAATAAAATAGGGAGAGGGGAGTACCAATACAGCTACACTAGTCTATAATAATTTCTTAGCTTATACTGCTGTAACTGTTCATGTAGATGTGCCTTTGCCCTCTTTTTAAATTAAATCAAGGTGACTCCTCTACACGGTACTCCTTGATTTAACTAAAACCGTTTGTCTAAATCTATTGAGAAATAGAATAAAAATTGATATGATCTTTGGGGAGAGGTTTCATACAGCAGTGGAAGGCAGGGTGGGACATTATATAAAATCACAGCTTTGCAGTTGGCTTATATGCTTCTTCACTCCTGATTTGACTCTGAAATTGTTGCTCACTGCACTGTGAACACCTTTGCCGACAGAAGCTTGACTTTTGACACAGCCATGGCAAAGACAGAACACTTCCCTTCTCTGAGATTTTGGAAAAGAAAATGGTCGTCCTTCCCGCCATACCCCTGAGCACGCAAATAAAAACTGCTCCTGTTTTTCCTTCCTTCAGAGAGCCTACACAGAAGAGGAACTGAATGCCAAGCTGACCCGGCGAGTACAGAAAGCTGCCCGTAGACAAGCCAAGCAAGAAGAGCTAAAGAGGTTACACAGAGCTCAGGTAGTGTCTCCCGACCTTCTTGTCATGGTGGACAGTTGAAAGCACCATGGTCCTGACAGTCCCCTGAGGGTGTCAGAAGAGGATCCAGAGACAGAACTTTCCTCTATTTCTACATGATTGTCCCTGCTCCTTCTCTTTTGAATTTGCTATTGTGTCACAGGCTTGGGAAGAATGGGTGACACCTATAATGATAGTTTCACAGAGAAAAAGAATGACTGTAACACCTTTCTAGCTGGAGATGAGTAAAGCATCATGCACTGAAAGGAACGGTGATAGTCAGACAATACCTGATGTGTGCCTATCATTGCTTTGCTAGATTATGCTGCTGGGTGAAGTGTTAGCAAATTAACCTTTAATTACCAGAGGATCTGTTGGAAAACTGCTGGCATCATCTATGGGTGATGGGTTTTGTTTAAAACTTGAGGTGGGGGCTTAACTGGCTGAATAGCATCACCTTTCATTTCCCCTTTAGGAAGGTGATTGGAGTTGTAGCAAAGAAGTGAGTATCGAGGTGTTTGTAAAATCAAGAGATGGGACACAATGGGGTGGGGAAGATGTTGTTACGGGAGGGACTGTGATGCCAGCTTTTGAAGCAGTGCATTGTTGAATACAAATAATTGTTTCTGAAGTCACTTAATGCTGGATGAGTGCTGCAAACAGGAGGATTGCTGTTGGTGAGGTTCTGCTCCATTCTTATCTGAACAGATCATCCAGCGGCAGCTTGAACAAGTGGAAGAGAAGCAGAGGCAACTCGAGGAGAGAGGGGTTGCTGTGGAGAAGGCCCTTCGGGGAGAAGCAGGTATCCATCAGAACACGGTTTGCTTTTTAATGTTTTCTTATCAAGTGCTTGTGCAGTAGTCCATAGCTGCTTGGATTTTAGAGGCAATTGGACCATTATAGCCTAGAGATAGTCCAGTGTGAATCCATTCTCCCTTTTCTACTATCTTTTTGAGACCTTGTTTTTCCTGTGTTTCTTCTAATTCTGGAGCTTCCCTCTCGGCAAAGACTTAGTTTGCTTGTCTTTGCCTGAGGCCTGGGAGGTAATTCTCCAACTATTAATAATGGCTGTCTGGCTGTTTCTGCATATTACTGGATATTACAGCTAGAAAATTGCAGGGGTTTCCTAGCTGCAATTCACATAAAGCTGTCACAGTAAGAGAATCCTGTTTTTACGTTAAGGAATTAATTGTGAAATTGTGTGTGCTTTCTCTATTGTGTTGGATTATCAAGGTAGTGTCCTTACAAGGGACCATCACAGAACATCTTCCTCACTGCACAGCCCAGCACACTGGCTACTTCCGACAAAGTTGTGCAGAGCAGAAATGCACACGTGTACTGAAAGGTATCCATGTCGAGCTGTTAAAGGAATGTTATGTGTACTTGAAATTAAACTAAACTAGTATCATCTGATCTGGCAAAGCATGTGAGTGGAGGAGTACTTGGTTCAGATAATGGCGATAGTAGTATAATGATTTGGAAAACAGAATCCTCTTTTGCAAGGAGTCAAATATCCAACAGGCAAATGCAGTGTGCGTATACCTGACAGGCCCAGGATTATGTACCTGATCACAAGGATCAGACATCAGAAGTGGTAACAGTGGAACAGGTGTTTGGAAAATGTTTTAGCTTGTTGCTTGGATTGAAGAGCGACTGTTACGCCTCTGAAGATGGAACTTGATTAAGCAGTGAAGGTTCACCAGAGGAGAAGTCTGTTGTGACTGCTCGCCAGTTCCTACTCGGCCAGGTTTAGGTATGTTCGATGCTCCATAAGGTGTGCCAAAGCAGCAGGACTGAGTGGTTACCAAAGAAAATAGGTACTACAAGTGTGGAGAACAATCTTGAGGACTCCGATGGTTTTGTGATCTGGCTGGCTTTTTCATTTGTGCGTTCAAAAAAATAATCTTGTGCAAAAACTCTTTCTTTGTGGTGGCGCATCCTTCCTTATGCTGTGTACTTCTGTGTAGCCTCACTGTTCTCTGGCCTGCCAGGTACTGCACTTACTAAAACCACCTCTCTTATCTCTAATTGGTCTTTTCCTTTTTCTTCTCTTCATCTTGATTACTTGTTCTTGATTACTCAGCTACTAAATGACTTTCATGTAAGACATGTCAGCACAAGTGGGAAATCTGAGCAGCTGAGAGAAATTCTTCATGATAGAGTGTTCTTTCGTTGAATAATGATGGAAGGAAAGCCTAAAAAAATGTTCAGAGCGGGCAGAATATGGCCAAGAGTAAGAATTGCCATTTTATATAGAAGACTGCAGAATTAAACACTTGTATAACTAACTTCTCACTCCCAACTCTCCCAAATAGGAGTCTTAGATGAGCTTGTGTATTTGTGAATTTCCTAGCAGAATTATGAAATTGTAGGTCATTCTTTGTAAAATGAATCGCTTTTCTTCCGGAAGTCTCTAGGGTATGCTTTTTGCTCTTGCAACATGTTTCTGTCAACAAATCATACATTATGGTTACAGAAGCTTAACTACAGAATTCATAAAGAATTCACCAGCCTCAACTCTTCCAGTTATTTCAGGGGATTAACAAGAAACACATTCTGTCGAGGGGTGGGGGGAGAGAAGCATGTTCTAACCTGTGTTGACTGAAACAAAACATTAAAACTTAATTCCATCCTTCACCTCTCTAGCCACACTTGCACAGACATTTTACATATGTTTGCAATAAAAAAAAATATTTTTTTTCTTATTTTTTAAAGTCTGGAACATCAAATTCCATAAGTACAAGTAATTTCTGCCTCCAAGAGCCATTAATTATTCAGGAGGGCAGTATAATTTTCTTGTCGTGTGCATTGCCCAAGACACTGAGCTGACAGTGACCGCTGCGATCAGCAGGACCGTTGTGTAAAGGTGTGGAGTCTGCTCTTGTCTCTCATCTGTCCCTCCCCTAATGAAACCATGTAAACAAAAGTTTATACAGGGAAAGGCAGCGTATAAGCTGTTGTTGTCACCTGGGAAAAGAAAATAATCATCTCTTCCCTTTTAATAAGCTTGTACAAGGAGAAGAAGTGGGGAAGGGTGGGAAGTATATGTCCTGCACACATACTCTGCCCACATAAATAGAGGAGGGCTGCAGTGTAGCATAAAGTAATGACTGTCCCATAGAGAGCAACTGGTTTTGACTGAGCTTGGAGAAGATACTGGACTCTGTAATGAGTGGGTTGTTCAGCTTCCCTTTCTGTAGGGAAAGAACAAATCACTCACTGACTTACACACTTAAATATGAAGTTTTAAATAGTGTTAGTAGTAGTTTCCGTCTACTAGATACTTGAAAATTCTGACAGAAGAAACAGGATGCTGTATTTTGTAATGATTCTTTTCTTTTTCTGTTTTAGAAAAAGACAAGACGATCTAAACTACTTCTTTACGTCATTTATAATCTCTTAGTGTTTTGCCTGTTAGTCATCTTTCCTCTCTCCCTTTTGCAGAGGTCTTCCATTAACTCTAATTGTTCATGTCTCTGACCTCTGGACTACTTTCCATTTAAAAAAAAAAAATATATTTTTTTCAGTTGGACTGGTAAGCACAAATAGTAGTACCATCGGTAAAAAATTGTTTACTGCGAATAATCTTGTTTCTGTTTCCCATCCATTTTGTATCAACCTTAATATATTCTTGCCAAGTGACTTATATTGAGAAGATTGTCAATGAATTCTTCACAGTGATGCCCTTCTGTCTTCCCGAGAGATTACGCTCAATTTAGACCCTAGCAATAGGTACAGACAGCCCAGTACTCTTTCCAGGAATTTCACTCGTTATCTGATCGTTGTCAAGTCGGAATATTCTATATGTTGATAGCAGCTATTCAGCTAATCAGACTCTGAAACATTTTGAAGGTCATTTCCAACTTTAATTTTGACGAAGTAATTGCACCTTCTTGGCTATCTCCTTGTCTTTCTCTTTTTTAAATTGGCTCAGCCTCAGGCAAGGCACAGTCGGTCTTTTATTCTTTGAAAAGCTGAATGCTCAATCTAACATTTAGTTTCTGATTCAGAAAATTATCTCACACCCTATGATTACTTAATTGCCTTAATACATTCTCTGTGATTATCTTTGACAATCTCAGCCTTTGATAGTCTCATTCATAGCAAGAATGAATGATCTGGAGCGTAAGCTGTATTTCAGGTTGCAGGTTTGTCTTATTGAGGTAGTCTAAGCTTTTGTCATTCCTTCCTTGCCCCTTCCTTTCTTTTGCATCATGGTATTTCACTGCAAAGATAAAGTAGGGTAATCTCGTTGAAGAATTTTCCCATTTTTCTGGGGTGTCCCAAGAGACACCTTGAATGGAATTGCTATTAATGTAACAGTACTTCATATTAAAGTGCATTCGCCTGTTTGGACATGCTTATGACTTTGATTTCCTGTGTGGATTTTTAATTTTTTCAAATATTAACATAAAAATATGTCAAACCAGAAATTTCTGGAAACTTTTTTTTTTTCCTCCCTTATCCTCCTTTAGCATAAACTTTGATAGTAATTTTTAAGAGCTGTGAAAATGCCTCCTACTGTCAGATCAATACTGAAAAATTTAAGAGCCACCTCTTTACATCAAGTGATTCATATGCAGTGAGAAATAGTGCTCTCAGTACTCCTGTCTGTCCCTTCCCCAAAGAAACGTTACGCAGTGCTAGACTCGTGGCCTACCTGTCTCTAGCAGCTGTGGACGTTCACATCTCCCTTCCACACGCTCTTGTGCAGGTTCTTCTCTGGCATAGACACTGCATTAGCACAAACACACGTACCCATCTTTCTACACTCGGGCCTTTGCCATTTGTGTCAGCGCTCTGTCGGTCACTGCCTTCCACCCGTGTGCTGTACACACACATCCTCCACTCACCTCCAAGAAATCAGCCCTTACACCTTTCCTGCAGCTGACCTAAGAAATTACCCCGTTTCCTTCTGACGTACTGCTCGGGATGAAAGAAATAAGATTAGTTCAGCTTTTCTCAGCAAAAGCGGGAAAGACACCAGTGTCAGGTACTGGTGCAGGCTGAAATAGGTGAAGTGTCTCTGTGTAGACTTCTTGATTTTTCTCCTTGGAAATCCTTGCCTGCCTGCTGGGAGTTTTCTCCTCATCTTCCCAATATATATCTGTGTGTGATATATTTGTGTGTGTGTACATATATGTATATATACAGAGAAAGAGAGACATGTAACTTTTGTATATATATATATGTGCCCACGTGTATAGATGCATGTTTCATGTTTGCCTTTCTTTTTGCTTCTGTCTGTATGTCTTTTTCTCATATATTGCTTTGATTGTGCGGGGGCTAGGGTGGGTATCTGGTTCAATAACTCTGTCTTCACCAATTCCTTGTTGTAGACTATTGGGGAGAGTCTTATTACAGTGACCTCATCGACTTGCATCTGGGTGGTATGTATAGCTGAACCTCCTGCTGACACTAACCCTGCTGACACTCCTCCCCACCCCTCCCTTCACCTACTTCTCCCATCCTTGGCTCACAAACAAGAAGAAACAGCCCTTGCACATGACTGGCTGTAGCAGAACCCCTTTTCCAGCTCAGGATGAGGAAATCTTGGCGTGTTTCACAAACCGTGTGTAAGGCTCCCTCTCTGTTTTCCGCAGTGCTCATTATTTCAAAATTTACTTATTGTCACTCCAGCCACCTTCCCTGCTAGCAGTGGAAGGCCATTCTGGTTTTGTTTTTTTTTTGCTTCTCCTTTGCAAAGTCCCACTCTATCATTGAAATCCTCTTTAGGAAAATATTTTAACGTGAAGGGGGACAGCAGAACCGACCAGCTCTCAAGAGCTGACAGCACTGTAAAGGATTAGTCATGCCGCTGCCTCCTCCTTCCCCTCTTGAGGCTCGTTTGTTTCTTCCAAAACAGCCAGAGTGTGTTGATGATCTAACAAAAGCAAAATGCTCCCTCAAGGGGCTTTGGAAACACTTGTAGATGACAGATAGTTCTTCTTTCTTGTTTTGTCTTACTGTGAGGTTGGGAGAGAATCTACTGCTAAGAGTTCCAGTTCATTTTTGCTGGAATCTGCTGCTAGAGTTTCCAGTCAGCACCATTACACAACGAATAAGTTTCTTGCTATGTTATTTTCTTGTAATATCTCATTTAGCGCTGAACACATGTCACAGTGTTTAGCGCTGGCTTTTTTTTTTTTCACATAGCAATTAGAATCTGGTCATCACTCTGCACCATGGTTCTGCATTTCTTTAATTAATGTTGCTTCCTGAATCCCTCAGTAGGTGGATAACTTTTGGGTTGCAAATGGCATTTGTTTAGCATTTGCCTATCTTGAAAATTAAAATTCCCTTTGCTAGTTTAATCACCCTAAATCTATTCTTCTAAAATGAACAAATCTGTCAGCGGATCCAAGAGAAAGCAAACTCGTCTCAGCTGCCTTGTCATCTCAGAGTTTCATTTCATTTGTCTTCCAGACTATAAAGTTTGCTTGATCAAAGCTGTGTTTTTGCTGAGGGTGTGCATTAGGGTCCAGCTTTGCAGAGTGGAAGACCCACACGCTCTAGGCCTGATCCAGAACACATCACTAGAAGTCTTCCCCTGATTTCATTGTGTTCTGCATTTGATACTTCAAACGTAATCTCGCCCAGGCTTTTAACTGTCATTTTTTCCTCCTCTTCCATGGGGAGGCTGTCCCACGTATTATCTATCTGCAGTCGTCTGTTTGGAATGCATCCAAATTGTCCTGGCACAATAGGCTTTTGTTGAAGAACATCCACCTGAGTTCAAGTTTAAAAACAGAAGACTTTTCTCCTAAATAGACCTAATTTTTTGCCCAATTCTCCTGGGCTAATTTGGATGTGATAGTCCTCCCGCTAGCCCTGTGATTCATTCACTGTTCGGTCCCTGTGGCATTCTTTCCTGCAGTGTCTTCTGCAGAATGACTTTGAAATCATCTTCCTAGTTACGCCTTTCAGGGCTGGCACATACCCTTATGAGCATGGAGTAGGAGCTGTAAAAGGGTTGATGCTGAATTACACTTAACAGACCCTTATCCCTATTTAATGCTATTTCCACTTTACCTCTCCCTCCTCCTGCTTCTCCTCCTAATGCCTCTTTAGAGACAGCGATCCCATCAAAATCACTAATAGTGGCTTAAGAAAATGAAAATAATCTTTACTTAAAGGGACACTGTCACTTAAAAGTTATATAAAAAATTATATTGAAAATTGAATTTACTTTTTACCTTTTTAGCTTATTTGCTTTTTCCATTTCTCTGAGCTCAGACAGTCACCCCAGAGTGGTCATTTTTGATCTTCTGTTACAGGCTGGTTTTATTTATATGGTGACTCTGTCACTTGGGCTTCCGACAGTCAGAGACAATGTTGAAGTTTTCTAAAAATGGTTGATATATTTTAAGACTATATCGAGTTTCCGCTCGTCTCAAAAATACCTTTTTCAAAACAAACTTTAAAAAAACTGTATTGGGCAGTATCCCTTTAAATGCAACGAGCCAGTATAGCCTGCTGGAGTATGTGGCTTTATAATATCGTTTTGTTGCCTCCGTAATTTGCTTTATGTTTGCTTTTTGGAGCTGCCAGAACACTTTTGCCAGAAGGGATACACTGCTCTGATGATACTTGTCACTATTCAGTGGCAGATTTAGAGCTCGGCTCCCAAATGAACGTGTCTGTGCAGGATGCTGCAGCTGGGTTGGATGCCATTAAAATCCCTGGAGCACCGCGTGGCTGCGTGAGCCTGCTGGGCACTGAGCAGCTAGGGCGGCTGCACCGGTAATTATTCTGTGGGCAACTTGCGTCTCTGAGGCGTAGGCATGACTCTGGAGTTAACGCTGTCAGTAGAATGAGAAGCAAAATGGCAAAACACCTTGAAAAGTTACCTGTAGCTTGGTAATAATTTTTGAATGATTAGGGCATTCATTTATTCTGGATTTTCTTTACGCTAATGAGAGTTGCGTTTCATTTAGTTGTTACAGATTGCGCAACAGCTGCTGCAAGGGAGTGGTAACTTCTGACATCCTTGGTCAAGTTCCAGTTTGCAGGATTACAGATTGCTATCTTAACTACCCTCCTTTCTCTGCTCAGATGCCATAATCTTCTCTTCCTGTTCTAAAATGTCATGTACCGTTGCTGCAAAGCAGATGTTTCGTTTCACGCTACAAATGGTCACATTTCAATTCTGAGTAATTATTCCTATGTGTATATCATATATGCAGTTACGGTAACAGAACATTACGAAGGTTGCAAAGTCAACTGAAATTAAGATTTTGTATGATGTTGATATATCAACAGATTTATAACCTTTAGATGCACCGCAGAGAACTCAGGCTCGTACCCTTATGGAATAACAGATAGCAACGCTAGGTTGTCATCCTCTGTGTAGATCCTCATGGAGAGGAAATGGGACATGGTCGGTGGATTTCACAGATGTTTGCTGGCAGCTGTGGAGTGGTGAGACTTGAAAACAGGGATTCTGAGCCAGACGCTGGAAGGATATAGTGCTCTGGTGGATACAAACTCTTTGTCCCTTTTATTCCCTCTCTCCAGACAGTCCCTTGTCCTAATCCTGGTTTTTTTTCCATCTAAACCTCCTCACCCCGCTGCCATTTTCACTCTTAGTCCCAATTTCTGCCTCTCAGGCATTTAATTTTAATCCTACCTTCTTAACAAAGGCATCCTACTGTTCTGCCCCTCAGACCTCCTGTTCCTCCCCACTAGCTGTTCCTAGTCTTTCACTCCTGCTCTGGTCTTCCCAGTGACTCAGTCCCCACAGCCTCAATCCCTGCCTCCGGCCTTCTCCCAAAATTTTTGGGTTCTGCTCCCTCTTCTACCCACCACTATTTGTCTGGAAAATTGTAGGTCATATCTTTTCCACAAATCTGTCTTCTCTTTGCAACCCTTCCCCCTTTTACCCTCTCCACTCCTGTCTCTTCTCTTTTGGTAGCTTATGTTATTAGTCTCCTTACTTCATTAGTCCCAGCCTCAGTTCCTCCTTACCCACCAGTTTCTTGTCCCAGTTTGCTCCTCGTCTGCCTGTGGAAAGTACCGCCGTTGTTCCCTCTGTTCAAACGAGCAGCTTCCTTTTCCTTGCACCCAGCAGGGAATCACTGGGGAAACAGCCCCACACTCCTGTCTTGCTTTGCTCTTGACTGGAATACGCTGAGACAGGCAAGAAGGATGTAAAGAAAAGAGCTGGTAGGTTTGACAGTGCTGGTTTCAGGCACGTGTTCTCCCTTCTTGTAAAGAGCCTTATGAACATCAGGTAAACAGGGGGGAAAAAGTGTGATAATGTTGGATTTTTAATTATCAGTACTTTGTTTAAAGTATGCTCTACAACTACCTCATTTTTTTTATTAGCTTATTTAAAATACTGCAGCTGACTATGCCCTTTAAAGTCCTTCAGATCTAACTCTGCAGGGCTGGAGCCCGATATACTCAAGTGCGAGCAGTCCTATTTCTTGTGATTGGCAAACAGCGCTCTCCTGGAAGAGGAGTGGAGTTGTAAGATAAACATTGTTTTCGCAGTCTGCAGCTGCCTTTGACACTGAAGTGAACCGGTAACATGTTTTCTGCGCTGTAAATTTGGAGCAGGAAAGAGCACTTGATAAGCAGAACTTGTTAAGTATAATTAGAGTACTTGTTAGGTACTGGAAGCAAGCAATTGCCATTTACCTGTTTCTTTCTGTAACCTCTCACAGCTGCACACAGAAGCAGTCTTGGGAGGCAGGGCAGGTGCAGGACTGGACTCATTTTGAATGCATTTTGAAGTGCCTTGAGATCTAGTAGAAGCAGAAGACTTCTTGCAGTCCTTTGTGTGTGTATTCCGCTCCAACTGTTGCCTTCCCAAGTTTTCTTTCCCCTTCCCACCTTTTTTTTTTCCTCTCTTCTGCTGGATAAATAAAGATGTGGTTCAGTTTGAATGACAATTCAGCGGTCTTTGAGTTTTCCCAGGTTTCTTTTAGTGATGGTACTTCAGAGGATATTGCTTTTGATACAGTTCTAGTAAACTGTTAGGCCAGACACAGTGAGTGATGTGCTTATGGGATCCTTGTCAGAATCCTTGCCCTCGGTTTTACATGGTACCTGCAGTTGTGTGGATGCTGTTCTCCAAGAGGCAGCTTCCTGTAGTATTGCTTTTTTACAGCACTGCTGTTGAGCAACTTCACCAAATAGTAAAGTTGGAATACTTTATTTTTCAGTACTTGGGTTTCTGACCATAACTGATTTTTAAAAGATGAGGAAGGGGGTATTTCCTGTGATCAGTGCACAGTTTGTCTTACTGATCTTTTTTGGGTTGATCCTTCTTTTAAGCACTGAGTTATAATTAGAGCTCTTAGGCTGCCTGCTAAATGAGTGATGGAATTTGTTAGTAGAATAAGAATTTCAGCTTGTGAGCTCAGGTGCCAGCATAACGGGTCAGGAGAACTGAGATTAACCTCACGGCCGGGTTTCCTGCCTGGTGTTGCCGATTTCCAAACCACCCTGGTTAGTCAGCAATATAGAAGTCAAAGTTTTTGGATACAAAGCTTGCAAAGGACGTGATCCTGCTTGATCTGTGGTGTATCTGTTCAAGTCCCGTTGATTTGTAGAGGCTCGCCACTTCTCAGAAGTCGTCACAGCTCTCATACAACAGGACTTGGGCGAATAGTGAAGGGGATCAATGTGAGCTGTAGCTCGGGGATAACGGTGTCTGCCACCCCAAACTTTCTGCTGTGCCTTCTTCATCCTGGTCGATCATTTTTTCTACTGTGCTTCAGATTATGAAGAAGTGTTATTTAAATGAAAAGTAGAAGACAACAGTCCTGTGTAGCTTGTGTAACAAAGAACAACGTGCAGGGAAAGGGAAGGTACATTTTCATGGTGGTTATACAATTTCTGTTCCTTGTTTTGAAGAGGCTTTGGAGCGATGGTATTTATTCTTGGCCTGGGTCTTGGTTTCCATCACTGTAGCAAAGTCTGCAGTCTTTCAAGAGTACTATGACAAACAAGGTCTTTCTTGCCACAGATACACGAAAGATTTTCCAAAAAGATCTGGGAAAGGCTTCTTTTCACAGTGTCAAGATAATTCCAGCCACTTTATTGATGGGATGTGGCTAATCTGCAAAGCAGAGCTTCTGCCTCTCCGGGATGTTCAGTGTGCTCAGGAGCTGGGGCACACTCCTTTCCTCAATGACCTGCAGCTCCTGGCTCTGCGCCGATCACCTCACGAGCCCCTCGGAATGCCTCTGCTCGCCATCAGCTTCGGCTGCTGACCCCTTCACACGCATTCAGAAAAGTTGATTTGTGGCGTTGAAAAGGAACAACTTGTGATTAACACAGTCTCTTCGTGGTTTTGCCTCTCTGGGGAAAAAAAAAAAGTGACAATTTTCTATCCAGAAGCTATAGTCACACCTCAGACTCTTGCTGACAGCACAGAGAGAACCTGAGAAATGAACGGTCACAGAAAAGGTTCTTCTCTTACCCTCCATCTCCCTCTGAGCAAACCGCTTCAGCGGGGCAGTGGGTAGCGTGGGTTGCTGCTGCCAGCAGCACTCCGACCACGCCGTGGATGAGGACCTGTGTCGCTGGACCTGGCCTGGGTTTTTTGGTGATGGAGGAGACTTAGACAGAAAGGGGATTGCTTATTTTTTTTAATTTGCTTATTGAAAGATGAGCATGACTCCATGGCCAGGAAAATTGTCTTGCAGCGATGATCATGTTTTTAATTTAATGAGCCCATGAGGTGGTGATGTCTCTTCTCCAAACGATAATATAATAATAATACTATATGCTGTAGGATTAGTGATGGCTTTGACAGAAATAAGACCTGTAAGGTTTTTCATTATGTAATGAGACAAGTGATAAGGGCAGTGTAGGTAAAACAGTTTTTAACACCATATTGTGAACCAGGGTATTGTGTAGTTCTTTTAATAGTACTGGATGAGTTCAGCCTTTTCCCAGGATTGTTTTCACAGAGCGAGAGCTCTTGCTGTGAAGTTGGGTTTTTTTGTGGTTTTTTTTATTTTATTTTATTAACCTTGACAGGAAGATGAATGATCTGATAATACATTGTCTAAACTTTATCAGCTGGCTGAGGGAATGGTTTTTACATTTATCAAATGATCTTTTATTTTTTTCCCCTGCTTCTCTGTTTCTGAAATAGTTAAGAGGCCTTTTCTTGAAAGAATTCATCCGAAGTGATAGTGAAATGTGTGACATGGAATACACTTGAAGATTTGTTGCTGTCAGTGAAAAAAATCGTTCTCCATTTCAGGAAATATGATAAAATAGAGAAGGTTGCTATTTCTGTCTGCTTATAGTATCTGTACCACATGTATCAATACTCTTTTGTAGGAAGGGCGGGGAGGCAGTTTTCATGACTATCACTAGAGGAAGTTCTTTAAAATATATCAAAATTCTACTGCATGATATTGATTTTAGACCATAATAATTGGTGTAGTTTTCACAGCTTTAGAGAACTGTAAGAGGTAAGTTTTCAGGTTGTGCTTTACTCTGTCCGTGCTGTTTAAGTCCTCCAGTACGTAAGAAACACTTCTTAAAGCCTTGCTAATCGTCCTGGGGTGGACAGAAGTCGTTTCCAAAGCAGTTGTAACGATCACGTATTCACTGATGCAACTATAATTTACAGCTGGAGAAATTGGAAAGGATCTTAATAGTAGTGATTATATTCATTATCTTGCTGAAAAGCAATGTTAACCATTTCCACTAGCAGGACTGTTATAGATACCATGGACTTTGTAACTTGTTTCAAGGACACGTTTTCCTTCGACGGGAGTGGGAGGATAATACTTCTGTTAAAAAATAGCCCAACTTACGAGCAAAGGAAGAAAACACAACTGCAGGGAGTGGGTTCTGTATTACAGCCTTCTGCTATGTAAGTCCTGTGGCTTTTCCCTGGAGACCGAAGATGGGATCTTCTCCTAGTATCAGGCCATTTGCTCACTGATCACAAAAGATAGTAGTTTGTGGTGATGTCACAATGAGTTGAATGACATTTTCACATACCAGGTATTTATTTTCAGATCAAATATGGTAAATTGGGGATTTCTCACCAAGTCCGTATGTCCATGGTTTGAAATGTATAAATATAGTTGTATTTGGCTTACCAACACCCCCCCCACACACATATGCACACAATTCTGAATGAAATCTCAAACCCTGAAAAACTGAAGTAGATTTTTCAATGTAGTTAAACGTCCATCTCCTCATCCCCCCTGGACCAAGTTAGAGTATTGAAGCATATGTAGAAGAATGCACACTGAATAAGATAGGATATGAAATAAAAAATGTAACAGGTATCACGCACTAAATGCTCTATTTTGTGTGGAATCTTATTCTTTACAGTGCCTTTGCAGTTTAGGGGTTTTCTTGGGTTTTTTTTGCTTTTGTAACCTAAACTGTGAAATGGCAATTGTAGGAAAAAAAGCCCTAGTATTTTTTCATTTTAAATGAAGAAGTTAGAAAATTCTGAACAATTAGAATTAAGGTTCTGGTACTGTCAACTAATGTTGGTACGGTGCTTGATTTGTAACTGTCGTATGGCCAACTGTGGCACCTCTCCTAATGTTGCCCGTTCCTGCTCCCAGTAGAGGTTTCTTCCTGTCTGAGAAATCTGTGCTGCTCAGTCGCAGGCTTTGAAGCCGATGTGCTCTCCCTCTCACTCCAGTGTGTCCTCCATGTGCTGGTCTAGTTCTGTGATGGTCCCTTCTAAAGCCTTCCCAGTTCGCCAGTAGTCTAGTTCTCTGAAGCTGTCTCCAAACGACATGTATCAAGCTCTGCTGACTTCTCCAAAATAAGCGTTATTCTCACCATATTATTGTTCGTGCCTTTTCCCAACACGGAAATGCCTCCCCTCTATAAATGCAGCTGTGCACGGAGAGCAGTGAGCATTCCATTCCACTAGCTCTGATGTTTCAGGCTCATTGCCTTCCTGGTGCATGTGTTCTCCTCTAACTATTAGTGATACTGGTTATTTCCTACTGTTTATCTCTGTAATGTTAAGTTCAGCTGAAAAGCAAATTCTCAGTGCTGAAACAGCTGAACCATTTTAGAGATGAGAAACGTTTGTCCTTCACTGGGTGGCAGAAATGATGAAAAAGATGCAGTAAGTCACTGATACTAACAGAACCTGTAAACTTTGAAATGCTTTATGAAATGAAAATGTCAGGGGAGAGAATTTTAATTTTACCGTTTTAACTCTGTAAAGCCCTCAGTTGATCATTGCCCCCACAGACCCTGATGTCAATCACTTCTTTTATCCGTGTAAAAGCCTTTTCCCCTCTAAGCACAACAGTCCAGGTGAGTACATGTGTACTCGCCATACTTGACACAGCAGATCCCGGCAGGCTGGTTCCATGTTAATCAGATTCTCCCTGTGATGTTCCCTGTCTGAAGAAATTGTTTTCCGTTAAAAAGGACATTTTTACCATCAGTGGATGCTGCCATGGTGATAAGAGATTGGTCCTGATAAAGCTTGTAAGGTAGGGTGGCTGCTTAGAGCTGGTGTCTTATGCATGCAGGCGAGACTTTTCGTAACCCTCCTTGAAATGTGACATTTATCAGCAGGAGTTAAATACTCATCTCTGCTCGTCCTGACATCTTGTTCACAAACCTTGTGGTTAAAGACCGTGTTATTGAAAAATGTATGTTAGGAAAAAGTACGGTAACAATAACCTCCTGCCTGGTATTTGTACAGCTCAGTAAGAGTTCACCAGTACCTCAGTCTACCTCTTACCTGTTATCTGTGCTTATTAGGGACATTATTCATCTGTAGACTGTATCCCTTGTTTCTGCTTCTCCATTTCTTGTATTTTTTCTTTTCTTTTCTTCTTGTGTTTCCTTTCTTTCTCACTCTTATGCTTTTTGTCCTTTGCTTGTCTTTTATTTCACCCCTTTCCTCCTTTTCCGTTCCACTTCCAACTTCCTCTTCCTCTCCTGCCTCTTCCTCTTCCTCGTTTGGTCCTATTGAAGTTGAGCCCAATGCCGGGACACCACGTCGTAGACCTCTCTCCTTCTGCCCTTGCTGTGCCCATGAAGGTAACGTAACCTCACACGCTCCCTGTTCTCCTTGACCACAGCTGGGTTGTCGTAGCGGCACTAGTCAGATAGTGAACACAAGGCCCCCAGCCCCGTCCCCAGCCATTTTCTTGCTGCGTCCCCAAACCAGCCTTCTCAGTGGTAAACTGGTAACCAGCTTCTCTGAGCCTGTGGCAAGTTATTAAAGGTACAGTATCCCTTTTGCTAGTCCCAGCTGTGCTAGGGAAGGTGTAGCGACTGGGAGGGACTTTGGGCAGCAACAGCGGGAGCAATATCGTCACACTCCAAAGTTTCTGTTTTCATTTGGTGGCTTCCATTTCTCTATTCCTCCTGGAAAATATTTGGAAGGTGGGGTAAGGGACGAAAATCTCCTTCCTTAAATGGCTTTTTAAATTAGTATATATGGATTAAAGGAATACTGTGTCTTTATAAGGACTGGTTTGCAAAACCAGTTCAAATCCTTGAACTTTAAAAAACCAACAGACCTTAAGCTAGACCAGTTTTCCCTCATCTGTCTTGCTGAGTGCAATCTTTAACTGTCCCAAATGGAGTTTGCCGGAGAGTTTCCATTGCCAAGGCATGGGGGAAGGGATTGTTTATGTGTGTTCATGGTGTAATTTTGCTAACCACTTACTCTGCTTTCCATGGTGCTCCCTCACATCAGTTGTCAGTGCTCCCTCCCCAACCCTCCCATTATTCCTCTGCTCATTGGCTGTTTAAAAATACTTCTGTATTTCATAGGTCAGTAGCCTTGTGTTTTTGGCTTTTTCTTAGGCATTTGTTTTCTATATACATCCTGGCATCGGAGAGGATGGGGAGACTTCCCAGTGCTTTCATGGCGCCACAGCACTGGACATCTGCATGTACAGTCTCCCTCTCCTGTCGCCACACGGGCATATTGTGCAGAGATGCTTAGAAAGGAATGCTTGGAACTGAGCAACACACTGGTATAAAGTCTGCAGGGCCGGAGGCTCTTAGGGTGGTACAACTGGGTCTGGTATTTCCCATTAGTCTGCTATTACCATTTTTCAAAGGCAGGTATTCTCAGCCTAAACGGCAGTTTAATAGGAGTTGTAGGTTCTCCTTTGTTTAGCTCCAGCGCAGCCCTTCTCTGAGATCCTACGGATGGAGGCAGGGCACAGGTCTGAATGAACTAGCCAGTAATGCGGTATTTGTGAAGCGTTTCCCAGAGTTTGAATAATAAACTTACTGCCTGATTATTATTAGCATCAGAATGACTATTAGAGAGGTTCTCCTCTTGATGTAGACAGTACGTTTCCATAATAACTAACACAGACAGAGATGTTAGTTATTTTAGGATGCCTAGGTTACACGCAGTGCAAGCTGATAGGACGCAGCAACCCAAAAATACTGGTGAGCTTGATTTGAGGACTTGCTCCTGCCCCCGCTTCCATGCAGGCAGGCGCATTGCTCCTGTCCTTGATGGTGTCTGATAGAGGTCACAACATTCATCTGCAGGTGGTTTAGTGTGGAATCAGTGGCGCAGAGCAGGAGATATCTGGGAGGCACTTCCCTGGTAAGCTCCTCCGTTTGACAAATATCAACAGAAGGCTTTGGGAACTGCATTCTGCGATGTATTCCACACAACTCCTGGCAGATACGAGATGCATCAGTGGACTGCTGAGGAAGTTTAGGAGTTGGTTTTAAAATAGAAGAAATACCAACTGAGAGTTCCATATGAGGTGGCCAAGGCCCAATGTATTTTTATTCTGCGTTGGTATTAGCAAATACGTCAGAGGATTCTTTTTCTTTCCAGCGCTGATGTGCGATGCAGTAGAAGTAGTTTCTGTGTTCACTGTGCAGAGGGGATCTTCAGGACGGGTAGATACATGTGGCTAGGAGGAGCAGTCAGAAAAGATTTATTTAGCTATTGAAAAAGAAGAGATGTTACTTTTGGCCAGTAAAATAAAAGAATGAGGACGTGCAATTGAAGAAAATAAAGGTAAAACACACAGAGTGGCAATTGAGTCCATTTCTGATAAGTATACATTTTAAGTAACTGGCATAAGGATCTATAAAGCTCTTCTAATGAAAGGAAAAGCGAAATATTTACAGAAATCTGGGCTTTCTGCATGATGATTGAGGAAGAAACAAGCAATCACAAGAAAATCAGAAAGCAATAAAAATAATAAAATATTCAGGCTCCAGAGAGAAGAGAATCTTTCTGGAGGTGACTTCCACTCTTGTGTGTGTTCAAGGCAAACTGAATGGACCCGGCTTGGGAGTGCTCTGGCAGCATCTTGCTCGGCTTTCTTTGCACATTTTGCCCCATTGTTGTTTTTGCAGTTTGGGCTTGTAAGGATTCAGGGCATCACCTGAAAACTTACCAGGTTTCTTTTTTGGCAGGCATGGGGAAGAAAGATGATCCCAAGCTGATGCAGGAGTGGTTCAAGCTGGTGCAGGAGAAGAATGCCTTGGTTCGCTACGAGTCTGAACTGATGATATTGTGAGTGAAAGTCCCTTCAAAAGAAGGGATTACATTACAAATAGTGTCGGGACGTCTGTCAGTACTGTCTTCCCTATAGCGCCAGGAGGTCAGCAGTCTGGTTGATTCTTGGCTGAGGCATGAATCCAAGTACATTTCATAAGAGTGGAAGAAGAAGGAATAATAGCAATAAGGAATGAAAGTTCCGACTGTTTTTGCACGTGCAGAAGTACGGGTGCATTTTTAAAGCTCTGAGGCCTTCCCAAGCTGTTCTTGGATAAAACACATCTTGTTGATGCAAGTGTTTTCAAGCTATGCAGAACTAATGCATGATGACTGCTGGTTTTGGGAGAGTCCACTTTTAAGTGTAGCCAAAAGTGTTTAATTCAGTCACCTTTGGCATGTGTCCCTCTGCTTGTAGTGAGACGCAAAGCGCCTCTCATTTGGGCTCAGAAGATAAGCCTTTTTTGCTGTTAATGAAATTGGGGGCCTTTCTTAACCCCTATACTGCAAATTCACTGAAATTCATTTCTGAGTATGTCAGCTCACCCAGGCAGTGTGGAAGCTGATCCTCTTAGTACCTGTGTCAGAAAAGCCCCAAGGTGTTGTCTGCCCCAAGGTGAATCTGAAAAGGCAATGGCCTGACACATCCTCAGTTGGTAAATTACTTTGTCTTTACAGTGGGAAGTGGCAGGAAATACAAAGAGGTGAAGTGTAATTTTGCAGTGAGTGCAGATTTTGTTTGTTCCTTCACGCCATTTTAGATTCCCACCCATAATTGCTCAATTTTGTGTATTGCACTTCCTGTCTGAAGGTAAAGAACCCGAGAGTACCCTGAAAGTACATTGAAATCTTTTAAAAATAGGGTTATATATCCTAGGTGTTTTAAGAGTTGTTCCAAAAGAGGTTGGTAAAATGCAGAGCGGATATCTAGGGGGGGAGCAGAAATTGGGAATGGATGTGAAGCAATGTGTGGAATATCTCAGTACACCCAGAACTTGGATTCCTGATGTTTCCCTTTCAGCGCTCGGGAGCTAGAACTGGAAGACAGGCAGAGTCGATTACAGCAGGAGCTCCGGGAGAGGATGGCAGTAGAAGGTGAGAGCAAAAGGAAACATTTCATAAATTGTGTGTGTGTATTTAGCCTTGTGTGTGCTGATAGTTTTTGATATCTCTGTAGATCATCTGAAGACAGATGAGGAGCTCTCAGAGGAGAAGAGGATCCTGAATGAGATGCTAGAAGTAGTGGAGCAGAGAGATTCTCTCGTGGCTCTTCTTGAGGAGCAACGGCTTCGAGAAAAAGAAGAAGACAAGGACCTGGAGGCAGTCATGCTTTCCAAAGGTTTTAGCTTGAACTGGTCCTGAGCTTGCATTTACCTCTGCTGGTCTGTGTTGTCCAGTTGGCCTACCCTGAGTTCGCCGGAATTACATGGATAGGAAGATGCTGAAGGGGAATCCTCCGAAGGGTCCGACAGCATGCAGGGATTTCGTTTGAAGCACTCAGAAGCCTTTTGATAATTATGTTGGTTCCAGAAGCTTAAGTTTTACATGTCTGCAAGGCAAGTTGGAGATAATGAATTGAGACTGTGGAGTCTCCTTGAGGTCCTATACAATGGACCGTGTTTTTGTGTGTGTGGTAGGAGAGGAATAATCCATGTGTGGGGAAGGAGGTTAAGGGAAGAAGTATCCCTAACTAAACTGGATTCGTGGCAGTCCATTCCTTTCCCATTTTTACACCAGTTCTAATAAAAGGGAGGGAAGCGACAACCCTCTCTGGAAAACCACAGCAGCCTGTAGCAGCTTGTTTGGTGGAGTCAGCTGTCCGAGAGAGAGCTCCAGAAGCCCTGAGGGCAACACCTTCTTTGCTTTAGTCTTCCTCCCCACCAAAGAAACCTGCAGTTGATCATTATGCATGGATATGAAGAAATACGAGAGAGGGAAGATACTACTAGTATGTGTGATGGAACTCTCTGCCTCCTGGTTTTTTAGAGAGACATGGGCATCAGAGGACTTCTCTCCCTACTGTAGCCTCCCAAATCTTCTTGTGGGGAAAAAAGGGAAGAAGAAGAGAGAGGGTAGATGCCCTTCTGCTTTGCTACACACTGGAGAGACAGCTACTGCTGGCCTTAGTCTTCATGGCCACAGCTCAGAGGCTGGTGGGCTTCTTTGTTCTGTTTTTATTGTGACTGTTTTGACACTGGAAAATACTGACTGTGGGACAGTGGTAAGTGTGTGCTGGGGCAGGGGTGTTCCCAGGCGGCATTCCCTGGCTGTTAGGCCCCTAAAAGGGAGAAGCCCTTAAGTGACTGAACCACCATTAAGACTTTTCAGTGTTTTTATTATTTTTTTTTTCCTCTGTATTTTGTTTTTGCACATTGGAAACAAAGCTTAAGACCTGCCTGGGCCCTCAGTCACTTTGACCCTTTTATGTCAATTAACTTATTTTTTTAATACTTGAAAGAAGATTCATTTTTGTATCTTTTAGGAAAAAAAAATGGACGAGTGATGGGTGTGTGTGCCTGCTGCATCCTACAACTTCCACTTCTAAATTACTGGACGTTGTTACCTGTGGCTATTTATTAGTGTTCTTATTAATAATTTGATTGTTACACATATCTGATTGTGGAGGGAGTGTTTTAACTCTGTTAGAGAAAGACACTACTGCGGATTGGTCCCTGCTTCACAGCAAGGGCAGCCTTTACGGACCCACGGATGCGTCCTGCCCTAGGAGTTTTCCTTTATGACAAAATCCCACGCACTCATGGAGTTCTAAGAATCTATTCATGTTCCTAGCATCCTTGCATCCCAGATTCGCTCTGTTGGACTAATAAACCTATAATTTATTTAAATTTTACATTTTTATAACGGGAAAGCCAAAACTGTGAGGTAGAAATATCCTGTATGTGTCTCTCTCACTGAAAAAGGGGACCCTCACATTCCTGAGATACAGCTTAGAGGGACTTCCATGAAAATAAAAATAGCACATTTCCTGCTGCAGATGTTGGAAGAAGCTCTTTTTGGCTCAGCTGGTGAAGCTGCTGCTTTTCAGCCAGGAGGGTACTCACTGTAATCATCTATTAAGCAACGAGCAGGACGTGCACTGAGCAATTCAGCACCGTTCACTGTTTGACAGATTTCCCTGAGCACACTACATCCTTAACCTGTCCCGTAAAGCTGAAATAGGGCTGTGCGTTGGGCGTGCGTCCCATCCTTGATGTGATGTGTTAAGAGGTTTTCTCCCCTCAGAATGCTATGTTCTTTTCTTGTTAAAGAAGTACTAAGCCGGCTCCCCGATGTCCCTGAGGAAGCGTCCCATTCATAGCGCATACTGACTCTTTCAGCTTGAGCTCACGCTGTTGAAGTATACCCAAGGTATACCCAAGCAGGGCTGAACATCCTTAAATCTTCTGCCCTAGGACAGAAGTTAGCATGGTTTCTTGCCGGTGGTTCTCTACCTCCTTCAAAGAGGTCTTCTGTAAGCCGGGGTCTAGGATCTGAATTCACCTCTGACTCAGGAGCATACCTCAGGCTGAGGAAGAATGAGTAGGACTGTCCCCAGAGACTCTGACCGGTGCTTGTTAACTGTGGAAACATGTTTTTTCCGCCTCAAGTGTTCACCCTTCATCCCCCCACTAATCATTTTCTGCCAAGGCATCCCAAATTAAATCCAGATGCTCGTGAAACCAAGCGGACAGGAGCTGCGGTGCTACTTAGTCATCGTGCATGGTAGCAACTGGTGCCTGCCGTACCAGCATCACGGAGCATGGGCGTACCAACAGGGTGCCCAACAAACAGAATTCTCCTCGTTGGCCACTAATTGGCACAAGGTTTACATCGTCTGCATGCGAGGGGCCAGGGGGATCTGGTTTGGAGGAGGAGGGAAGAAAGAGGGCAGCTAGATGCAAAGGTTATTTTAAACTGTCTTGCGCAGAGAATGGGCCTTGGCCCGTTTTATAGTGCAGTAGGGATACGGACCACATCTAACCTTCAACAAAAGCTCACTCAATGTGAGGTGTAGAACAGAAAGAAATCTTGGAGAAGAAATACCAGTTCACTACTTTTCCCTTTCATGCTGGGGGGGATGCTGGCCAGATCTTTGCGGTGCCGAAGAGTGATACTATTTGACGGGGTAATGCCACACATTCTAAAACTGACCTCTGTAGGTTACGCTGAAGTCCTCCAGCAGTGAGAATGAAAATGAAGAGCTAACATCGCGCACACAAATTAATTAAAAACACACGAAAAGGAATGTTAAAAGGCCTTTTTATATCAAAGTGGTTGAAAAAGGCACAATTTGTATTTGCTGTTCAGTTGCACTTTAAGCATATGACTTGCATATCAGATACTGGGTTTTTTTACTATCTGAATATTTTTAATTCAAATTTTGTATTTTTAAAATTGAAGAAGGCTCTTGTGACCACAAGATCCCTTATTTGTATCAGAATCCAAGTAGGATGTTCTAGCTCTTTGTGCTGCCCGGGTGGGCGGCAGCACACAACTCAGCCGTGTACATTCACTGACGTGTGTCCGTTTCGCTTACGAGGGGAGCGAAAAGGCCCTCAGCTTCTGAGAAGCGGGGCCATCCGTCCCCACGCGACACAGTCCGTACCTGGGGGTGGTGGCCGCTTCCTCCCTGCAGCGAGTAGAAGGACAGCCGAGCTTGGAACCTGTGTCCCTGTTGAAATGGGCACGCCGAGGATGGGGCGAGCACTTCAGTCCCCTACGGGGAAGGGAGGGGGATACCACCTCCTAGAGACAGCCGGTAGGCGAATGGGGATGGGGGAGTGAGGACTGCCAGAGCAACCAATCTGCTCTTTTCACAGTACAATTATTATTTTTTTTTAACTGTTCTGTTCCTTTTAACCGTGTTTTCCCTAAGACTCACGAATGGCTGTAAAATCCTGAGCTTCAAAGAACTGTGTGTGGGGAGGTGACAAGACGTTTCAGCTCCAAGTTCCAGACATATTCCTTCTTTCAGTTAACCAACACCCCATGGTCTCGCTAGGGCATGTTACAAACGGCATTGCTGAACATATTTTAGAGCAAACCGCAAGTTTTTTAAAAGTCTGTCCTTCTCTCTCTCCGTCTCTGCATTCTATGTAAATATTTGTTTGTATGTAAAGACACCAGTGGGTCCTTGGGTTACTCCCACGGTCAAGACTCTGAGTTTTGTGCAATGCCTAGGCCTCTCTTAGAACACGGTGCTTGCATAGAGCTAGTCACCACATTTGTGTGCACTCTGGTGGTTTTTAATATTTTTATACATCCTAATTATGAAGTATTAAAAGTGGTCTAGACTGCATGATCTAGAGCAGCCGGCAGTTCCGTTTTCTTAGCAGCTGTTCCTAAGACATTCACAGCTACACCTTGTTTGGTTAACGTTCTTTTAAAATGAGTTTTCAATTAAGTGTTTACACCAGACACCAGTGGATGAGAAAGGTGTTGCGTTACAAAATCTCCTGCGTACAAACTGAAAAGCCGCAACGTGGCTTTATGGGAATTTCAGTCATCACTGTCTGCAATAAAGAGAATTCTAAAGCGTTCTAAAAACCAGCCTGTATATAGTTGACAGAGAAAGAGACCGCTGGCTCTCGACCACTGCACGATAACAGAGATTAGAAGCTTTCCAAAAGTTCCTGCTTTTGGATTGCTCGGAGAACTGCTATAGGCAGGGTAGCTGGGCGGAGGAGGATGTCACTGAACGCAGATGTGAAGGGGAGGATGCCGAGTTCTGATGGCATTGCAGTAACTTAAATACTCTGTATCTGTGCGTGCATGCGTGTGTGCGTGAAGTCTAATCCAGGTGAAGGGATCTGCTCTGGCATCTTCCCTTTTGGATGAAAGTGAACTCTGATATTCAGATTGTTCGAGGCTTTTACGGTTGGCATGTATGGAGTGTTAACAGAAAAGCATATACCCTACCTGTAAAAGGAACGACTCTGTTTTCTTCTGTTTGGTTGTGTTTTATCGTTTGTTTTTATGCACACTTGCTTCGTTGGTGTTGAGATTTTAGCACCTCAGATGGCCAACTGAACTAAAAAAAAAAAAAAAATAAAGTCATTAATTATTTTTTCTTTTTGTTGGTGGAGTTACCGTTTGTTTCCCTTGGGTTCACTCCCACGTTGATGGTTAAAAAGGAAGCCGGGAGCTGAGGGAAGGTGATCTTGAGATGAGATGAGATAAAAGGGCCTTTCTTCCGTTTGTCTTTTGCTGCAACACTCGGAGCCCATCTGAATTACCTGAGGTACAAACAAATTCATCTTGATACAACCCCAATACATGGTCCTCCTTTCTCCGTATTTTACATTATTTCTTCAGGTTCTATGTGAAGAGAAGTTAACAATAAATAGCCAAGAACAGTATAAATTGAATTATCGGAACTAACATTTCATTTCTGCAGCTGCAGCTCACTTCCTCAGCCTGTAGCACCAGTGTGAACTTCCTACGCTGGTACAGCAGTGGTTAGTAAAATAAGGAGTGAATGACATCGGTGCCTCTGTGCTGACTGTGTTGTCTTAAGCCTCCACACTCCATGCCCACGTCTCATCCGTGCCGTGCCAGCTCAGGAAGCCACGTGCAGCTCTGGAGCTGTGTCCCTCCAACAGACTGGAAGGATTCGGGGGTTCAACCTCACCAGCTCCTGTGTCAGAAAAGGGATCTTGTCTGAGTATCTCCTCAGCCTCAGTGGTGGCTGCTGGGTCCAGTAAACATCAGGAGCTTGAAGCCCCGAGGAGTAACATCCAGTCAGCAGCACTGCTGTGAGGGAAATGGTACAACTTTGTGGGTTTGTTTTTTTTTTTTCAAAAGGCAGAAAACACACAGGATGTTGGGGGAAATCCCAAACAATGAGTCTAATTTTCCTGCCCACCCAACCGTTTTCAAGACAAAGGGTAAACTCGGGAGTTTGTAAGGTGGTTGGATTAAAGTAGACCTATTATGGCAGCGGGGGGGTGATGAGGGGCCTCGGGACTTCCTCCCGCGCAGTGCGGGGAGGCCGGGGATGGCAGCTGTGCTGGAGGTGGCAGCAGTGACACAGCTCGCTCCTTCCTTTGCACAGCTCAGCAGTTCTCTGGGGGACTTTTCAAACTCTACAATCCTTCCTGTCCTTTTGTCTCTTGCTTTCAAATAGCAGTGGGAGAAACCTGCGGTTACCTGGCAGGGACCTCTCTGGTGTCAAAAGGCCAGTCCCCAAGGACTTCTCCCTTGATGCTAAAAGAGAGATGAATATATGGAATATGACCACTGGACTCTGGGACACAGAAGGTGGGCTCCCATCCAATGCTTAGGAGACCAGCCTCGTGCCACTTCATCATGGCTGTTTAATTACACTGCAAACTTGTTAGCCCCTGATCTCGATTAAGATCCCTGAGGTTCTGCTATTTTCTAAACTACAGATGGAACCACCAGCCTGCTAGAGAGACTTTCCTGGATGGCTTGCCTTGGTAAAGAGCTACGCCAGCCCTAGATGGAGAGCTCTCCGAGATGAGCAGGGTCACGCTGCCTGCACAGATGAGCCACGTGTTCCTAAGAAACACCACCAGAAAAAGGCTCTGTAACAAAGAAATCCCACCTCGAGCCCAACATGGTGACAGCTGCTGCTTTCAGTTTCCATCAATAATGAAAGTAGCCTCCAGGAGCCTCTGACCCTCTCTGCACGTGGTGTGAAACAGCCTAAGAAACATGTAAACCACGTAAAAAAATGTGAAACAATGTATGGTGTGAAATGCCCTCGAAGCTGCCTCACCTACCTTTTGGCACGGAACTGGGAAAAACATGGCATTCTGGCTTCCCTCGTGTTTTATCAGGTTTTGAAAAGACCTCACCACGAGTGCTGTGACAGCTGCCTGCATTACCAAGAGCATTTTTAAGTCCTGCATATAGGAGAATGCAAACCTAATCCTGTAAGGATGCCACCTCGCCACACACCTCTCCAGGAAAAGCATTCTTGGAGGACATTCCCTTTAAGAATTCAAGCAGGGCCTGAGTGCATCTTCTTTAGCTTCTAGGCATCAGCAGCAAGGGAAGCTGTTACCAGAGAAAAGGATCCTACAGTTGGTAATGAACGTGTGAAAGCAACAGTGCTCTGGCACGGGGCTGCTTATCCTGTCATCTAGCCATCCTGCCAGATGTCAATCCTGTGTGTCATCTCATGTCAGAGAGACAGAAGGAGGGAGGGGGCCTCCTGCTTCGTTTTATAGATGTTACTCGAGGGAAGGAATACAGTTGCCTCCTTCCTTAGCCTCCATCCTCTTACATAGCACTTAAGAAAAAAAGAAGAAAAGGAAAAAAAAAAACCCACCCCCACTGTCCAAGATGAGCTCTGGAAAAAGTACCATTTTTCCTTTGGCATCTTTGCCATCTTTGGCATCTTTGCCACCTGCAGAGAGCAAGGAAGCGGATAAATGAGTATTTCCAAACTTGCCAAATACGTGGTGCGTTTCTGAATGCCTCAGACATGGCAAACACATGGTTTCCTGTAAGCAAAAGATAAGATCACCTCTCTTTTTTTATTATTAAAATTTTCTATGAAAATATATAAATAATCTGTATTACTGAGATATCAGCAACAAAATAATATTAATAATTAAAAAAAATTAAAAACCAATGCAGATTTCTCAAAATAAATATATACGCTTCGGGCAGAAGGAAGACAGAGTGTGTGTTTTGCCTACTTGGGGCTAGCGACGCTGCCTTTCCAAGGCCAACTTGAGCAGTTTGCAAAAACAGAAACTTTTCTTCAGTTCTTGGAATTTACAGAAGTCGACAAGATACTTACGTGTCCCTTTTTTCCCCTGGTACAAAATTCCCAGCATTGAAGCCACGGGATGGGTTGGTAAACACATGTCTCAAACCTGAATCAGAATTGCTTTGGTCTTCATTTTGTGGATTCCCAGGGACTTTAAAAAGCACACCATTATCAGCCCCTTCCTGATTAAACACCCTTTGCGTGCTCGGTGTAGCAAAACAAGGGCTTGAAAGTGGGGAGCGTGACTCAGCAGGTCAGGAAGAGGAGCCAGTGTGACAGGAAACCTGCATCAAATAAAAAAAGAATAAAAAAAAAAAAAAGCATTGCTTTAAACAAGACTATGGTAAAACTGTAAGGCTGTATTGAGTAAAAATTAAGGTGAACTATATCTAAACCACAAAACTCTATTCAATGAAAAGTTGCATATAGAAGTGGTTATAGATGGCACACGAGGGGCCTGAGGCCAAGAGGCCTAAGGTGGGAACCCACCCGAGTTCCAGAACAATCCTGCCGGGGCGGCTCTACCCCCACACGCTGATGTATCTCAGAGGAGGCTGCGCCGGCGGCGGTGGGAGCTGATTTTGGGGAAGATTCCCCCCCCACCACCACCACCGGCACCGGAAAAGCTGTCGGTTTCACAGCCGCCGGGCTCGCTCTGAGGAGGCACCGCCGGCCGGGCGCGAGGCTGACGCTGGCCTTCCCCTCCGCCACGCCGGGAAAGCCCCTCAACGCACCCTCGGCAGCGCCTCAGGGCCTCCTCCTCCTCCTCCTCACAGCCCTGCCCTGTACAGGCTGGGGGGGG
>VXAK01011474.1:58983-78594 GCA_013399435.1 Arenaria interpres | reverse complement strand
GGGCCCAGAACTGAACCCAGCCCTCGAGGTGAGGCCTCACCAGTGCCCAGTACAGAGGCACCATCACTGCCCTGCTCCTGCTGCCCACGCTGTTCCTGATACAGGCCAGGATGCTGCTGGCCACCTGGGCACACTGCTGGCTCATGTTCAGCTGGCTGTCCACCAACACCCCCAGGTGCCATTATTCACATCTTAAAAGCGGACACAATCTGAAAGGAAGAGAAACTAAAACTGATAGCCTCAAGCACTCAGCAGTCATGCTTGAGAGTAGCAGGGAGGGGTGGATTGAAGCAGTCCTGTGGTTCGCGAGAAGCAAAGTATCTTTCCTAAGAACCCAGCAAATAAACCACAAGTGACTGGGCGATGGGGTCTATCCTGGCCAGGCCACAGACCTGCTGGCATCTCAAAGTGTTCTGCCCATGGCTTACCAGTTTTGCCGCTTCTGAAATGAAACTATTGATGTTGTAGCCTCCCTCGGAGGCAAATGCATGAAAAGTGCCTGTAGTTTGGAAGCTGTGTTCCCTGTGGTGGGGAAAGTCCTGAGAAACTCCAAGTCAATAGCTTTGATCTTACCCAGATGATACCAAACCATTGCTTTGGTTTCACAGTAGATGCACAAAGGAGCTTGTTCAGCCCATCCTTCACCTGGCTAATATATTGCAATGTCTCTGCTCCCCTCCTGGCTTTTCTTTCCAAAGCCTAGTATCAAATTGTACTTTAGGAGGACAGTAGGTCTCAGATGAGGCAAAATCTTGGGATCCTCTAAACACTGTTACAGGCTGGCATATCCTTTGCAGACTGAATAGTGATGGGGACAGGTTTTCTGTGGTTATGATAACGTCCTATATATTCATCTCCCTGTTTTTTTGCTGATCAACAAGCTGTCTTCCCTTTTGCTGCTGGTTTTTTTTCCTCTCTCCCTGTGTAAAGTCTGAAGTGCATGTGCAGCTGCTAAGGCTTCTTCTGTAGCTAGAGAAATCTGAGGAAAAGCTCCGATACCTGCTGCTACCTGGGCTGTGTAGTTCCTGATGGGTTTATGGGCAGGGTGATGGGGATTCCTTTGGGGACTTTGGGCTCTGGGATGTGGGATTTGCTTTCCCTGTCGTGACTTGAAGTGCTGCAGAGAGCAGTCTGGCGCAGCTTAGAATATCCTCAAATAAGGAACTTCATAGGTCTGAGGTGCTGTTTCTCTTCCTCGCTTTCCAGTTACACTGGTTATGTAAAGCAGTTTTGCCTGTGGCAAGTTTTCAGGAGGCCAGTGAAATTGAATGGTTATGGCTCGATATGTGGATTTAAAATGTCAGGTCATATCAGTTGCCTCAGTTTCCCTACCTGTAAAATGATGCCTTGTTCTGTAAAGAGCTCTGCAGCTCAGCAATAAAATGTTTGCCTACAAGGCAAATGAAAGCTGCCAGGTCCAGGGAGAGACAAATAGGCACTGTTTCATTGCTTCCAATAATGATGTCATCCTGAGTGCCAAAATTAAAGTTCTTATCTTCCAGCTGGCAGGCAGAGAAAGCAGTGCACAGGTTGGAAGTGTTTTTTCTTTCTCAATGACTGATGCTTTATTGCAGTTTCTGCTTTGGAGACTTTAACCTGCTCCTAACTCAAATGTGAGACATAAAGATAAGTATCTTGACAACTCACACAACAGGTCCATTGACTGGTAGTGTGTCTGTCCAGGTGTTTGTATGGGAGGTGTCTCAGCATCCAGACAGGTTGTTAAAGGAGTCAGTCCTACAGGCTTGTGGCTTTGCTGTTGGAAAGAGCATGTTTTCATAACCAGACAGTGTCTGATAACAGCCGAGAATAGTAACTCTCAGGCTGAGCTGTGAG
This sequence comes from Arenaria interpres, assembly GCA_013399435.1. Classification (NCBI taxonomy): domain Eukaryota; kingdom Metazoa; phylum Chordata; class Aves; order Charadriiformes; family Scolopacidae; genus Arenaria; species Arenaria interpres. The sequence goes on along the minus strand of VXAK01011474.1, from coordinate 76,758 downwards.
GAGTGGTGAAGGATACGAGGGAAAGCGATTGTAAGCAGAGACATTATTCGTGAGATGGATTCTTTTCTGAGCCGTCTTGAAGATGTGACAGAAGTGTGAAGAAGGGGAGAAACCAGATTTGTAGGGCGGCTCAGCGCTGTTGCTGTAGGGATTCTGGGACCTACTCCTGTTTATGGCAGTTTTGAGAGCTATTGAGAGTTCCACCTAACAGGTATTATATGCTACCGGCTGATCCTTGCTGCCATGTGAGGAGCTGCTGATGACACGCTTGCAGTGCCGGGAGGTACAGCAGAACCCCAAAATATAAATAATTGGCCCTGTATTGTAGTAGCAGGGAGCCATGTTGTGGTGTGAGAGAAATTATTTTTTTCTGTTCTCAGGTGTGTTTTAGACCACCCAAGCAGAACTTTATTAGCCAAGAACTGGAACCCCTCAGGGACTTTTACTGCCCGGGTGGTGAGTCTTTGATTCAGGGAATTCAGTTCACGAAATTATCATCTTCAAGCCTCCTTGTCTTAATTTTTTACCATTTAAGCACTTTGGAGTATGGTCAGTTTTTGTTTTTATTGTTCTTTTCTGTCTTATCTCTGCTCATGTGCAGGAGTGGACAAACCTGTAATTTGCAACTATGATGGGTGATTATTTTTTTTAATGTGTCTATTTCTGTGGACTTTTTACTTTTTACATAGAGCTGAGATGATCCCCTGCAGGGAAGGGAAGAACCCCTGTGTATTGTAGTAGGTCTCTTCCCCCTGGACACGCATTAACATCTCTGGGTGCAGCAGGTACCCTGGCAGGGCAGGGGTTGCTCAGCCCCTTTATGTCTGCCTTTCTGGGCCTAGCTGAATAGGCATGTCCAGAATAGATCTGGATCTTTTTGTTTGACTTTTATTTTCTGCTTTGGGAATGGAGCAGCGTGCATCTTTTCCTTCCTGGGCAGGAGTGGCCTGTGCCTCTTCTTTTAAAGCAGGGAGTGGGAAAAAACAATGGTGCATTTCTTTTTGGTTGCCTCTTTCGTGAGCGTTCAGACTGAACCAAATGAGTTTCCTGGCAGTGTGAAATAGATTCCCTACATTTTCTGTCACACTGGGTTTTAAAGCTACATTCTGAGCTTTTCTTGGAAAGACGTGGCAGGTGGCAAACCCCCAAGGAAGCGTCTTGACTTCTATTTCTATTCCATCCACTTGTAAGAAAGATGACATTGGTCCCTCTGCAGGCTGATGTTTTAGTCTGTTTATTACCACTTGACTGGGTCCAATTCACCCTTCAATTCCAATTGACTGGAATTACTATCAATGAGAGAAAAATAGGTCATCCTAGCAAAGTTTAGCTAGGTTTAGGTGGAAGAGGTTTCACTGTGAAGGGCTTGCAAGTGAGAAATCTCCTTGGTGCTATTCAGCTAGTTTCACCCAGCACATCTGGCCACTTGTGTGCAACTTGCAGCTGTAGTGGCTTGTGTTGAATCACACTTCTGCCAGAACTGTGGAAGAACATAGAATCGTAGAATCGTCTAGGTTGCAAGGGACCTTAAAGATCATCTAGTCCAACCATCAACCTAACTCTGATAAAAAAATAAATAAGAAATAAGCAATTAGAAAAAAAAAAAATCACTAAACTATATTCTTGAGGATCATGTCAACCCGTCTTTTGAACACCTCCAGGGATGGTGCCTCAACCACTTCCCTGGGCAGCCCATTCCAATGCTGGATAACCCTTTCCGTGAAGAAATGTTTCCTAGTATCCAATCTAAACCTCCCCTGGCGCAACTTGAGGCCGTTTCCCCTTGTCCTGTCTCCTGTGACTTGGGAGACAAGACCGACCCCTGCTTCTCTACACCCCCCCTTCAGGTAGTTGTAGAGAGCGATAAGGTCTCCCCTCAGCCTCCTTTTCTCCAGGCTGAACACCCCCAGCTCCCTCAGCCTCTCCTCATAAGACTTGTGCTCCAGACCCCTCACCAGCTTCGTTGCCCTTCCCTGGACTCGCTCCAGCACCTCAATGTCTTTTTTGTGGTAAGGGGCCCAAAACTGGACACAGTACCTGAGGTGAGGCCTCACCAGCGCTCTGCAGATGTGTGGCGTGAATGGAGGACGGTGTGACTTCTTGCACCTTGAAAGAAGGGGAGATTTGTTCAGCCCGTGCTCGTGTTACAAAGTCAGCTGGCTGTTATCAACCCAAATTAGCCAGCATGGGCTAATCTGACCAGCTGTAGATTACTGCTCTGGTCCCACAGGAAGGTTTTGGCATAAGCTAGAGTTGGGTGGGAATGGCAATACTGCTAGAGCTCAAGAAGGTCGCTGTGATGAATGTGGGTTTCAAGGCAAACATCATGTGGGCAGCAGAGGCTCAATACTACTTAAAGCTTCCTGTGGTCTCAGCCATGAGGGTTCAGGAAGTGGCCTTTAACTCAGCAGGAGTTAGTAACAGAGTATATCCACAGTTTACTAGTTGTAACATGAACACCTTGTTTTTTGGCCGAATTCCTTTGAATTAAAAGTAAACGTTATATCTAAAAACAAAATATGTGCAAGTTGAGGCTTTGCCTAACCTATGGAAATACTGCTCATGTGGACAACTCCTGAGGACTTTACACAAAGCCAAGGACATGCCACGGGCTTAATGCTAAAATCTCTGCTTTCCTCTTGATCTCAAGAGATTCTGTCTCAAGTTCTCCAACCTGAATTAACATCTTTCTCTCCTCCAGCAAAGTCAAGCCTAGGAGAAGCGTCACCCTGCCCTGTTTCAGAGCCCTGTCAGGTCCCAGAGAAGAGGACAGAGGACTGCACTCTCAGCCAGCCCACTCTTTAGAGTAGAGGTAGGTAGCAGCAATAGGGATTGGAATGGAACAGAGAAAAATGCAAAGCAGCAAAGGCTAAGCGTGTATTTTAGGAAGCTATTAGTCTAATGTAATAACTAAATGAAAAAAAGAGCTTATGGTTAAGAGGCTGCCTGTGGGCTGTTATGTGTTTTAAACATATTTGAGATTGTGTTTTGCTCTTGGGGACTTCTGAGTGCCTTTGAAAAGCTGGGAAATTCATGGTCTTTTGGAATCATTACTGTGGTTTCCTTCAGAGTTTGAATGCATTTCTCCTTTCACTTCATCCTTCTTTTCCACGAGCACACCAGTTATTTAAAACATAGCTGTGAGGGGTTGCTACTATGAAATAAGATCATTCATCAGTAGCCCAGGTCTTTGATGGTTAGTAGACCATCTCTTTAGCCTCCTCGGTGCTTTCGCCCCACTTTTGGTCAGAAGGAACCTGTGCAGCAGCTCAGTGAAGAAGACCTGGTAGGAAGGTAGTCCCCACTTTCAGCCAGGCTTAGTGGAGTTGTGCTCATGTAACTAGAAGCCTTTGACACTTTGTCCAACCTTCCCTGTCCCTAGATATTGTCGGGAAAGCATTGAAATAAGCCTGAGTATAGACATGTGTCTCTGTATGGGGGCTGGGGAAAGGCACGCTTGAAGTCCTGCAGATGTGTTGCAGCATCAGCTGGGTGTTTCACTTCAGAATACGCTGCTGTGCACACAGACCCAAGCAGCTCACCTGCTCTCAGTAGGTACTCGGGAACTCCTCTGTGATAACACTGTTTTCAATTCCAGCCTCTGGCACAATGAAGGGTTGTCCTTCCCTTCCCCAGCACCACCTCTTAGCTTTAAAGCTCCGTTTGTAGGTCATGTTGCTCCACTCCCCTCCACAAGTCTATAGCAGGAAGGAATTTCATGCCTCTCATTTCATGTAAATAGGGCCCTTCTTGCTGGGACAGTTGTGGTTTTCTCAGCCTTTTTTTCTTATGACTGCCAGTGTGTGATGGGCAGCCCTCTCCACAGATATGGATATGCATAGCTAGAAAGGTCATTTTCTACAAGACGTGGTCAGACCCATGAGCACTGCTGCAAGTTGTGGGGTTTGGGGATTTTTTTTCCTTTCACCCTTTTATTTCTCACTCTTGCAGGGCAAGGACTTCTGATCTGAAGCAGAGGGTGACAAGAGCTGCTCTGTCTCTGAACCCATCATGGAACAGGTGAGTTTTAACTTGGCTGAACTCAGTGGTTCATAGTGACCGTCGGTTCTCTTGTGCACTTGTTCTGAGTTGTAATAAATCAAATTAATACACACTGCTGATCAACTTCTTGTATTGGTTTGTGCAATATTTGACCACAATTATGAGGCTACTATGTATCACACTTAAATCTTATTAGCTACATTGAACTGCTATTGAAATGTCTGTCATCCTCCTCACCCCACCTAATGTTAGGGTACAGTTCTAACACTCTTTGCTCTGCCCTCCCGCAAGGCTTTTAAACATAAAACCTGGAGACTAGTCCAGTGGGTTGTTCAAGGAGATCACGCCTGGTGTCCCAGTGAATCTGGGTCACCAGGTGAGCATGACTTCTGTCTGTAAACATCCATGTTTTCATGGGTCATGGAAGATGTGCCTTCTGTTGATCTTTGACTGATCATATACCTTATTTTCCATTTGTTTCCATTTCTGAACTCTTCTTTTTGTTGCATTTGTTCCTCTCTTTCTCTGCCCAGCCTTCTCTCAAGTAAACAACCCATCCTTAATTACTGTTTATGCATTTGTCCCAATTTTGCCTACGTAGTATGGGTCCTGTATTATTACTGATACAGTTATCTAGATATAGGTAATCTTGCAGGGTTCCACTCCCCAAAAGGTACCTGAAAGTTCATTCTGGTTGCATATTGATTGCCCTATGCAGTTGACAAGACAAACTATTCTGCTTTAGCCTTGATTCCTCCCCCTAATTACGATTAAGCCTAAGCATTTTCTTATCTTAAAGGCAGATGGTCTGCATACCAGAGTGAGAATTTTCTTTTCTTCCTTTATTTCTGTGCTTACAAACCATCCTGTTCTCTTAGCTGCTTAACTAAAATCATTGGACAGTCTCCTGGTTTTCTACAGAGGCCTCAAGTGGTTATGAGACCCCGTGTTCCAGTGGGACCTCTTGCTCACATTGAGCTGGCTTCCTCATGGAACTCCTCGGCCTAACTAATCTGGTCGCTCTGTGGCAGGGTGTGTGGCCATGGAGGCAGCCTATGTCTGTTTACTGGGGGTGAACATGCCAGTGTAGATGATACCAGACACCAATGATCTGTCATCTCACTGTTCTTGTGAGCAACTGTTTGACTCTCTACAGGGAGCTGAACAGGTTTATTGTGGAACTAACTGAGATCCCTTTGCAAAGAGAGGAGAAATATGAACTTTAGGGTTTTTTACAGGCTTATGCTGTCTGTTATCTCTGTTTCCCACCTTGTTACTGCTATGCTCTGATTACATTTGAGTGGGGAGCTGCTGGCTTCATTATGCACACGAAGTAAAATGCCCAATTCCCAAATAGAGGGGTAAAAACCTTCCAAACACAGATGTCTGAATAGGGAGAAGTGGGTGGTTTGTGCTGAGTACACACGCCTTTCAAAAGGGGAGCTCTGATCAGGGTTTCTGTTATTGCCACAACTAGAAATGTGCAGGAGAAGGTGAGCTGACTCTTCCACCACTGGTTTGTAACAACAGAGCCATCTATCATTCACCATCAGACAGTTCTGTGTGAGTACATATCCAGGGGTTGGTATGCATTTGCTCAAGTCTTGTGGATTCCCTGGCTTAATGCTATTCAGGATGCCCAAAGGAGGCCAGAGCAACGTTCAGGGTTGGAAAACAGCATATACATAGACCTTCTGAGTGTGACTTTCCCTGGCCATGGATTTAACAGTGATTTTTTTCTTATGTCTAAGATCAATGGATCTGTCCAGATGGAGAGTGCGCTGCTGTACACCTTCCTGGATGTATCCTCTGACTGTAAGTTCAAAGAACACCTTCATTCCCTGCAAAGCCAGGGGATTGTGGCTCTCCTGAAAGACAGCTACTGCTATGATGATGAGGTGGAACTTCAGACCGATGGCAATCGGAGCGGTCACTTGCAGAACGGTGAGCTAGGTGAGTGCTCTTTCCTCCATCCTACATGCCTTTCTGAAGGTGATGTTTTTCTTTCCCCTTTTCTCACTTTTGCTGCTGGTCTGTTTCAGAGGAGTAATATTTTCTGCATTGATAAACCTCACGGTGTGGCCAGTGGTGGTGTTGGTTGGGATTTTAACACTGAGGATAAGACAGTTACTGCTTAGCACTTTATCTCCCCATGGAATTTTAGAGCACCCATCACCTTGGGGTTTTGTCTGCAGCATGGTCGGACAAGGGACACAAAGCTGATAGCAATGGTTGCTGTCCTCAAGGAGTAGGATATTAAGCAGTTAAGTTAGGCCTCACGCTGCTCCTCACACAGTGTCAGTACTTGGGCTAGGATTTTGGAACAGCTTTTGCTCTGGTACCAAGTGAATCCCTTTCTGCTCCACCAGTGTGGTGGAAACTGTCCCTTAATTAGTTTCTGGTATCGTTCCTGTTTTACTAGCCATCTGCAGTATGGCTATTGCCCTGTGCTCAGGATGTGTCAGCTGGCACATTGACCTCAACCTAAGCAGCGTGAGGAAGAGCTGCTGCAGTAAATAGCCCTCCCTCCTACAAATCTGCACAGGTCTCATGCTCCAAGTGAAAATGGGAAGCTTTGCCAAAAGGAGATAGGACAAGGGGTAATGGTTTTTAACTAAAAGAGGGTAGATTCAGACTAGATATAAGGAAGAATTTTTTTTTATTTTATTTTTTTTTTAAGATGAGGGTGGTGAAGTACTGGCACAGGTTGCCCAGAGAGGTGGTAGATACCCCGTCCCTGGAAACATTCAAGTTCAGGTTGGATGAGGCTCTGAGCAACCTGGTATAGTTGAAGATGTCCCTGCTCATTGCAGGAGGGTTGAACTAGATGACATTTAAAGGTCCCTTCCAACCCAAACCATGCTATGATTCTATGAGATGCTGCATTTTAGATGGTGCTTAAGACATGGGTCCTGACAGCAGTCATTAAAGTCATGCATGCTCTCTGGCTTCCCCTCTTTTGGCAGGGTGGTGGCTGTAGCTGTCGTGTACAAATTTTATTTGAAGATGTTCTAACCTCCCCATAATGTATTTTGGGCAAGGTGAGGCTGCAGTTTACCTAAACTACAGATTAAAAAAACCACTATTTGCACACTGTCCCTGTCAAATGAGTCAAGTGCACACAAGGGAGTTGAGTGTGTACAGCTGTCACCAATGCACTGTGATTGGGAGTGGGAAGGAAACTGATGGAGACGGGCAAAGTGCTATGGGCCCATTTACCCACACTGAACCCAGTCTGACTACAGCCTGTGAACTAAATCCTGCTGTATGTGTTGGCAGTGTTTGGCCCTGAGGTAGATGAAGAAGTTATCCGGATCATTGCTGCTCAGCTCGCTGAGATTGGAGACCAGTTTGATAAAGAAATCAAAGCAAGAGTAGTAAATGATCTAGTGCAGCACTTTCTGAATGAGAATCTGTCTGGAGAGGTGAGTGAAAAGCAACCTGAGTGAAAAGCAGTTCCCCTTTTGAATGTTGTGAACCTTTCCTCCTGTGACTTTGAAGCAGTAAGCTTGCAACATCTGTATCTTTGCTAGTTTGCTGGTTTAATTATTGCAGCCTTAAAATTCAGCACAAACACTTACCTTTGAAGATTTGTTAGAGGTGATGCTGTGGCAGCTGTTGGCCCACAAATGTGTTCCTTTCTGCAGATGGTGAAATTGAGGTCCTTGTGGAGAAGGATTAACTTTCAGAGGCATTTTGTCCTCATTTTATTGGCCCCGTGGCTTATCTTTGAAAATCAACTGATTAAGGCTTGGTATTTGTCCTTAAGATCTTTGGACATTGGTGCTGAGTCCTATATGTCTGCTGCTCATCAGGGGGGGTAAAACTTGAGCAGTGTTAGTGCCAAAGCTTGACTCGTGCTTGTTGCTGAACACTGAAGAGACGAGTAGTAAGAGCCTTTTCTAGTGCCATAATTGTTTAGCTCATAGGCTGTGTGTTGAGAGTAGCAGTGGGTTTGGGCCTGAATGGGTGACCTCCTGAGAGAAGGCCTTTCTAGGTGGCATCTCCACCTCTTTGATGCAGTTGCTCTCCCACCAACAGATGTGATGCAGTCCCTGGCCCGGCATCTAATGCACCTCACTGCTCTGCTTGAGGTCCTCGACATCCCTCCTTCTTTTTAAGGATTGGATCAAGAGCCACAGTTTGCTTCCACAGAGCCTTTTTGGCATCTTCAACATAACTGGCTTTCTGGCTTGTTTGGCCTGTGATGAAGTTTGCTGTGCTCTGAGCTAATGCTGCCTTTGAAGTGAGGGTCCACCTTGCTGTAAAGGTGGGGTTTAATGACTTAAAGCAATCTTTTTAGGGTTTTTTTTTTTGTGGTGCTTAGGTTTTTTTGCACTACAGTTTATCACGTGAACAGACTATCCAGCAAAGTCCTACCACTCCCTACTCCTGCTGTCTTGTTCTCTACCCAGTTAGGTTTTAGGCCTTCAGATTTATTGCCTAACCTTTCAGTCTTTGAGGCCGAGACAAACCTAACTTCTGACCAGGTGGATCTTGCTTTTTCACATTAGTAGTGTAGCTTAGTGCATGTGCACATTGTCCCTCTTGGGAAACTGATCTTCCACTGATCTTGGGAGCAAGGCAGTGTCTGTTCCATGCTTGGATGCCTTTTCTAGCTCCTGCCTATGTGAAGGCTTTTCTATGAAACTCACTTTGCCTTCTTCCCAGTCCCCTCTTAAGCTTGCACTCCTGATCTTCGCTGTGTTTAAGGTGGGTTGCCCTCTCCTGGAAGCCCCAGGATTCCTGTGGATTTGGCAGGCTAGGTGCAAACCCTGGGGAGGAGGGGAGCTGCTGTACCCTGAGCGTGTAAGGCGCTATCTAAATTTTCCACTGGTATGTGTGTTGTCTCCCTTTCTTTTTGTCTTGGGTGAGCAGCGGAACTCCATCGTTATTGCTATCCAGTGTGTGTGCCCCAGAGGCAGAGGAGCGGCATCCTGTGAGGTGTTAGAACAAGCACATCACTTAACCAGCACAGTGCTGGCAGCTGCGCTGAGACTCCTCTCTCCCCCAACTGTTGCACTGAGATCTCTCTCTCCCTTCCATACAGGAGATAACACGGCGCATGTCAGAGGCAGTGGAAGGGCTCGCACGGGCCATCCCCTCAGACATGGAACGGGAGAAGGCCATGTTGGTGCTAGCAATGGTCTTAACTAAAAAAATTGCGAATACAATGCCCTCCCTTCTACAGCGTGTCTTCAGGACCACCGTGAACTACATCAACCAGCAGCTCCACAACTACATTGTCAGAATGGTGAGTGCTGTCAGCTCTGTGCGAGTCCCAGCCAGCCTCTTACCCAGCCTAGGTTCTTCCTGGAGGGGTGGCCTAGCTCTGAGCTCCCTGTTGACTGCTCTTTTCCCCGTGCTGCTCTGGAGGTTTGGCCAGAAGGGAATGCTAGTTCCTGCTGAGTTCTGAAGGTCGATGTGCTGAGGGAGGGAGGCTTCAGGGGGGTTGTGTCACAGCTTCTGCTTGCCCCGCTCTCATAGCAGCCAGAAAACAGAGTGCACTTAGCCTGTGGGGCAGAGATGTAATTGCTCCTCTCCTCCCTGCAGTCTGACTTGGGTTAAGACTTGGGTTAATCATGCCCTCAGGAAAGGAAAGCCTGACCTGAGCTCTGATGGCTGTATTTCCCAAATGTCTTGGGCCTGAGGTCTTTGCTCTCATCTTCCTGGCCTCCCCACAGCTTGGCAGAACTGGAAGGGGAAAGGAACTGCCCTTGCGAAATGGAGGAACAATAAGAAGTGGTCCAATGGGAAATGGCAGCTCTGTTCTGGTTCTCTGTTGGAGCTGCAGCTTAAGTGGGGGGACTAAACAGCCAGCAGTTGAGCCAGGGTAGAGGCTAATAAGGCATTTGGCCCCCAGCTTCAGTAGCTAACCTGTCAGGGGAGGGGAGAGGAAGAAAGCCCGTGTGTGTATGTGCACCTACCAAGGCTAGATACTTCTCAGGAATGAGGTTTGAGAGCAGTCAGGGCCTGTAGAACAGCCGTGACCCAGTTGTGGGGTGCTGCAGGTCTGTGGGACACCCCTGCACCCCAGCCTTGCCACGGACAGCGTTGGTAGCCCCCTGCAGAGGGGTCTGGCTCCTCCTGCCTCACCACCTGGCGCAGCAGGGCAGAGTGTCACTGGGAAGCGTCACCCAGCGCTGCCCTCCCCTTCGCTCGGCTTAGCTCAAGGGTGCCGAGTTGTCACAGAAACTGGTCGCCAGCCTAAGGTACTGGCCCTCCTGCTGCCTTACTGCTGCATGGCGTGCTGCCACAGCACCCTGAGAGCGTGGTGTGGGCAAAGGGCTGTTGGTTGTCCACCTACCCCAGCGTTAGTTGGTCTCGTCTCCCAAGTCACAGGAGATAGGACAAGGGGAAACGGCCTCAAGTTGCGCCAGGGGAGGTTTAGATTGGATATTAGGAAGCATTTCTTCTCGGAAAGGGTTATCCAGCATTGGAATGGGCTGCCCAGGGAAGTGGTTGAGGCACCATCCCTGGAGGTGTTCAAAAGACGGGTTGACATGGTCCTCAGGAATATGGTTTAGTGATTTATTTTTTTTTTTAATTGCTTATTTCTTATTTATTTTTTTATCAGAGTTAGGTTGATGGTTGGACTAGCTGATCTTTAAGGTCCCTTCCAACCTAGACCATTCTATGATTAGCACAGAAAGGAGGGGGGGCTGAGGGGTGATGGCAAACGCGCAGCACGGCAGGTGGCAGAGTTGCAGCAGGGTTCCTGGCACTGGGGGGCTGCTGCTCGCCCTCCCCAAGAGGTGCCCGGCTCCTCAGGCGGGTGGTGGGCAGCCACAGGGCTTGCTGCTGGGGTGGCTCTGCTGCTGTTAATGCTGGTTGTGTTTCTCTCCCCTAGCTGCGCGAGTGAGCTCTCCAGCCCTCCCTGTGGAGAATGTGGATTCCCGAAGACTTTTTTTACTTAATGTATGCGAATCACTCTTTCTTTTCTTAACTTCCGAGACACAGCTGGGAAAGGGAAGGCAGAGCTTCGTAGATAGGCTTTTGTAGACTAGCACAGCGATGATGGTAGTGTAAGCTATGTGCCAGCTCTGCCGGTACCTGTAAGAAGTAGTGCTTGCCCTCTCTCAATAGTCTTCTCTTTTTCTTAGCAGTAGCAGACTTTGTTCAGACCCTGGCTTGTGCCTCCAGGGGAGATATGGTGGGCAGAGAGCCTGCCTCCTCTGTTATTTTTTTGTTGTTGTTCTTTCTAATCATCAGCCGTAGCATTTTGTTTTAGTTACCTTCTTCCCAGCCCTGCTCCTGGTGCTGCAGCTGAGCCATGCTGAGTGTTAATTGTTCCCAGGAAGGCGGAATGGATCCACAGCACAGATTACCAAAGGGAGGGGCAAAAAATCAGGTCTATTTGAGAGGGGAGTTTGCGGCAAGAGGGAAAAACCCTAAAGGAGCTAGGGGTGGGTGCTGTTTGGCCAGGGAAGGCTAAAGCAAAGATGCTTCAGTATCAGTTGCCATAAACCCGTGCTCGAGAAATAAAACCAGATGAGAAACTGTAAAGAAAAGGCACGGGGTAGGTACAGGGCAAATTCTTTCAGGGAACACAACCTGGATATGCTTGAGGAAAAGTGTTTAGCTTTAGAATATCTTGCTGTAAAGAGAAAGAAGGTATCAGCCTTGGCTGAGGAAGAATACCGGGCATCTCTTAGGAGTATACTGCAGACACATCTCAGGTTCAACAAACTCGGACTCAGGTTGTTTGAGACACACCTGTAATCCCACAAGGCGGCAAAGACTTCACCTGTGATCCAGCTGCCTCAGAAGTTTTGAAAGTATGTAAATATTTCATGAGATTTTTTTAAAATACTTAATAAAATTGTCAGTTCTCATGGCAATACAGGTCTTAAGAATTTCAGTTTCCACCTGGATCTTTTTTTTTTTTTTTTTTGATACTGGTTTTGGTTGGTTTGGTTTTTTAAGTTCTCCTGGCATCCTTTAAACTGCTTACAATGCAGCTGGCAGCAATAGGGACACTGGTGCTGGCCTCGTGCCTTGCACAAGCAAATCTTGGGTAAGTAAAATCGTGTCTTTATTTTTTTTTCCCAGGGATGGGGGGAAATCACAGAAATAGTCTACACATTGGTTTTGAAAACTGTACCTTTTATTAAAGTGCAACCTGGGGGCATGGTCTTACAGCAGTGTCCCATTAGCAGAGGGAAAAAATGTACATACCCCTTCCCTTTAACTGAATACAGAACAATGAAGCTGGAAAGAACTTTCTTTTAAAGGTGGAAACACTTTTATTAACCAAATGGCACAAGAAGCTTTAGACGGTTTTCCCCAAGAGGGCTGCACTTGCATATTAAAAGGAACAATATGACCAGTTCCTTAGATAATGGGCGACTCGAGGACCAGTCCGGGGCTCTTCCCCCAGGCAGGCCCCCTAAGAACAGAATCTGAAATCCCTGCAAGTCTCACTGTCTGCTCACACCCAGCAGAAGCCTAGTAGAAGATATCCCTGAACACGCTTCAATCAGTCCCATTAGTCTTTGCTATTTAACAAATCCAGTGGCATTCTTTTGGTCTGAGTGGGTTTTAGCTTTACACTTGAATAAAAGCTTATAATGCAAGTTAAAAATGGGGAGAGGCCCCCCCCACTAAAGGTGTAGCGGTAAGATGCATCCTCTGCGGCTTGTTCTGTCCCAGTCAATAGTGTTCCTTCCTTCCCCTGCAGATACTGCAGGGAGATCAAAAGCAGCTTCCACTGGAAGCCAACTGTAACTCCCCCACTTCTACAGCATAACCATAGACCTCCAGCTGGGAGGAAGCGAGTCAGCCTACCTAAGAGACCGAGAGAGAGGGTCAGCTCTAAGTAGGAGGAAAAAAAATAAAGTTATTTAACTTAAGGAGGTGGATCTGAGAGATGCGTGGGGTTCCCCAGACTGTACTGGTAACGCTGCAGCTGACCCCTTCCAAGCCAAGTACACCAGTCAGGAGAGCTCACAAACTGAGTACCATTGCCTAGAGCTGGCCCTGCAGTCCCTGCGCCCTACAGGCCTGAGAGCTAGCTCTCCATGTCAAGCAGTGGGGCCTTAAATCTTATAACATCCCCCCATATATGTTTTTTTTTTTATGGCAATACACAGCTTGCACTTAGAAGCACAGATCCATACGGGGAGTCAAAGCAGCGCTGATCTTGTAGCCTTCCTTGTGCTGGAATTAGGCAGACCGAGCCAAATTAAAGAGTCCTGTATAGCTTCTGCCTTCAATAGGTACAGGTCCATGGTTCACCGGGAAACACCTTCTCCTGTTGTGTACCGTACATACATAGGAGTAGCAGCTACTCCGGTAGGGTCTCCTGTTGAAGCAGACACCTATGGGTGAGGTGGCCTTCAGAATGGCTCGTGCCTGGAGTGAGACATTCTGCTGAAGCCCTGGGCTCTACCTAAGCATGGCGGCTGTGGTCAACCTTCCACCCTCCCTGCCACCATTTCACAGCAAAGGAATCTAGTAATTAGTGTCTCAAATTATTTCTTTTTTTTCTGCTAGTACTGCCAGGTACCTCAGACTGTTTGCGCTACTACAGTCACTAAACCGAAAAAAAGACCAAACTTCAGAACCTCGCTTGTTTAGAACTAATGAAACGGTTTATGACCATTAGGAAGCCTTGATTAATTTAAAAATGCAGCGTGAAGTGTTAGCCTGTGCTCAGAGCTACACGAGAAGGAAGGAAACAGGATTCTGGCAACGGGCCTTGCCCTGTGCGCGGGCACTCAGCGCTCCGGCTTCCAAGTGGCTCTTGAGCTGCAGATGCCCGAGCACAGCCCCCAGCCAGGATGAAGGAAAAAAAAGAAGCCCTTGCAAACAGCAAGGATGGATCGTTGTAGTAGTAATTTGCTCTCTAGAAGGCGGGTTAGGAAAGAAACAACCAACTGCAACCACCACAGCAACAGGCACTTCGCATCCAGCCAGAAGATAAACTGGTGTCCAAAACCAGGTGCAGTACTAAAGGGAGAAGGTGCTTCCAGTGCATCGTCTGGCACTATACGAGGAGCTTCTGGTCAGACTGGTGAGTGCTTGGAGCAGGCAGCTGCTTAATGATTCACACCTGAATGGACAGAATGCTGCAGAAGTGGTGCTTTCTAGACCTAGTACTTCAGAGCTGAGCTGTTCTCAATCTTTTCAGCAACCGAATTACCACCCTGAGAACCCCTACTCAGCATCCACCTAGCCTGATGAGAACCAAAAGCTTTCAGTTTTCGAGCTGCTTCTCTGCGTGTGCCTAGTAATAATTTGGATTTTTGCCCTTAGCTGTGCCAACCGCAGCCCCCACAGCCTGGATCTTCTGCAGGAGTCCACCAGGCTCTCGCACAGCACGTGGCCGCAACAAGAGTGACGTGGCTCTGTCGGTGGTTTGGGCTTTTATGCAAGAGGGATTCTGAGTTTCAGTCTCTGCTCCCCGCCTGCTGTTCCAGCAATGCTGTCTGAGGAAAAATCCTGCCCAGCTCCCAGCCGCGATGCCCAAATCAGCGTAGCTTAGAGTTAAGCACAACTGAAATTTAAATTGCAGCTTATCTTGAAAGCCTTTTCCTCGCCAGCTCCTTATTTAACATGCCACCCGTTGCAGTTCCTTACGCTTTTAGCATTTTTGTAAATCCGCTCCTCTGCTGTTTTAGTCTCTCAGCTTCAGGGTGTGCCGCAGGTGAGGATAAAGTGAAGAAAGATTGGGTCTAAAGTAGATATTTTATTAAGGTACAGGCCACTCGAGGACAGATATCGAGGCACTTTTGGGAAGGGGATAAGCAACACAAGTAAGAGAAATTCTATATGCCCTTTTGTAAGTATATAGCTACTGCCTTTCCTCTGCCAGCTGCAAGAGATCCACTAAAAAGAGGTCGCATCACACAGTCCAGGGTAATTAGACCCTGCAGTTTCAGATTACTTTAATATACTTGAAGATGGGGGCGGGGGGGAGGGGGGAAAACCCTTCCATTTTCTAATTCACACCCGTAACAGCAAGCAGCCCGGCACTCAAGCCTGTAAGAACGCTGTCACCTGCGCCTACCCCCCCTTTGGTGACTTCCACAGGGCCTGTCCCGGCTCTGACCACTGGACTCCCAAAATTCAGTCGAGTGCAAATCCATAACCAACCTTTGCAGCCAACGGGGAGCGCTCCCAGAGGAGACGCGTATGATACATTTTCTAAACGCGCGGTCAGCAGGGTGGGGGAGAAGATAGTACAAACCATCTTCTCAAACCTGTAAGACCCTTAAGAAGAATATAAAGAAGGGACCAACCAACCAAAACACACGGTGCAGCTGATGCTCCATGAAGTGTAGCAACACAGCAGATACCCAAGGCTTTCACCCAACCATGAAAACGCTTCACAAAACAAAGTAATTTGGTTTCCTTACTACTGCCGCCGCCTTCTCACTGCTGTGTGTGGAAGAAGATGCTTTATTTAATCCCCCGCTGGGCTCTTTGTGCCAACAAGCCAGCGTGGATTTCTTTCTCTCCTGCACCCATCACCCACACTACTCCTGAAACAACCACGTACAGAGAAGAGCTAAAGGAACACCCGACCTTCTCCTCCCGCCCCACTTTG
This sequence comes from Arenaria interpres, assembly GCA_013399435.1. Classification (NCBI taxonomy): domain Eukaryota; kingdom Metazoa; phylum Chordata; class Aves; order Charadriiformes; family Scolopacidae; genus Arenaria; species Arenaria interpres. The sequence continues at coordinate 61,205 of VXAK01011474.1, read as the reverse complement.
TACTCAAATTAGCCAGAGTGTAGAAAAAAACATCAATCCTCTCTGCTTCAGAGCGCGTGTGGGTACTTCAGCGTAACCCAGCTGCCTGGCTACAGCTGGGGGACATCCCAAACGTTGGGTTAAGACCAGCCCTTCTCCCACAGAGAACGTGGCTGGAGAGGACACCCAAGCCATCAGCAAGGCAGCAGGAGAGGGACAGGCCCACCCGACTTCCCGGGCAGCAAAGCAGCCCTGGCCACGTAGGCCCAGGTCCCCTCACAGACCACGTTACTGTCGGGACAGGTGACGTGAAGCTAAACTGTAAACATTTGTGCACATTCATGACAAAAGGAGCATAAAGCCACCTCTCCTCTCCACGCCAGGGGGCCAGGAGAGGGACCTGCAGTGGTGGGAAGGCAGACACCGGAGAGTCCATGGTGTGAGGAGGTCCCACAGCGACCGGTTCTGGGCACACAGCACAGCAATGACAGTACCAGCAGGGCACCAGGAAATGGCCAAAAAAAAAGTCAATTCCATTTTGCAACATGATAAAGGGTTTCTTTTTTTCTGTTAAGGCCAATCTGCTACCTTTCGTAGCTGGCAAAAGAGCAAGCAATGATCAACAGTAAAGTCCAGCGCTCCCACGTTCGGCCCGCAGCAGCACTACACGCGTGACAACCCCTCCTCTCAATATTCAACTTCACACAAACAGTTCAAAATCCCAGAAGTTTTCTAGAAAATCCACGCTCAAAAAAAAGCTTAAACAGAAAAAACAATTCCTCAGAATCCGCCAGGTTCATACCGACTTCCCAGCACCCTGGGATACGTAGCAAGAATATCCTAAAATAGAGAATGTGCTAAAAAAATCTCCTCATTCTCAGCTCACTTAAGAAACAGGCTCATTAGGAGACATACTCTAGATAAGGTTTATTTAGAAATAAAGTACCTTGTCTTTGTGCTTCATGAAGAGTAAGCTTCCCATAAGCTCACATTCCGATTTTTACATTATCCCGAGTTCCCTTTCACCTACCTCCGCCTGGTCTAAGCCACGCTGCCACCACGGACCCTCAGAGATGGTTTAGCCTGGAAAGCCCACGGCCTTGCCCAGCGAGCCGCCGTACGGACGAGGACAGACAGACAGACAGAGAGAGGAACGCACACCGCCAGAGGAACACGTGTGGTTGGATCCAAGAGTAACGAGCGCGGATGGCAATACTTACAAGGTTTCTCTTCACACACGTTTGAAGTGCTGTGACTGCAGGGAGAGGGATTTGCCTTTTCTTTTTTTTTTTTTTACCAAAGTAACTTTCTCCTGGGTTGGGAACCCGGTAAATTCAGCTTATTACCGACTGAGGGTCGCAAAAGAATTCGCGCTGAACAGCACTTCGGGTGAGGCCAGGAACGGGCAGAGAGAGAGAGGAGATGTTCAGGGCCGTTTTGCCCAGTTACTAGAATCCATTGCTTTATGTCATCTGGGATTCGGCCACAGCCGAGACCAAGTTAGGACTAAATATGCTCACCCTGGGTAAAACAGGCTGCAGCGTGACACAGGGCGGCGTGGCCTTACACCTTGGAACTGCACGGGAGGCATCGGCCTCCCTTCCTTCGCTCAGTTAGAGCCCTGCTATGGAAGTACCGAGCGGGACGGCGCCGTGTCCGGCGTGAGCTCTGCACCTCTGGTAACCGAAGGGTGGCAGTGAAGTGGGCCCAGCAGGAGCGGAGGGAATGGATTCTCAAACCAGCAAATAGCAGTTGTCCCTCCCACCCTCCCCGAAAGCAGCCTCCTGCACCTCTCCCCGTCCCCCCCCCAGGATGCTCAGAGATAATACAGCTACAGAGAGGCAGCATCTTTACAGGATGGGGCTCCAGTCAATGTCAGGGGCCAAAACCGGTGTGAGCGAAGAGGTAAGAATAAGCACTTCTCCCGCTGGGGCTTAGGAGGAACCTGCGAGGTTACGAGGAGCAGTGCTGTACCTGAGAGGAAGCCGAGACAAAAAGGAGACCAGCCTCTGGCTACAGGACTCAGGTTGGCTAATGGTTCTTAGGGAGGGCTCCGGGGAGGGGGGGCGCGACGGGAGGAGACAAAGACAGCACAGCTGCAACAGCGGTCAGTCCGAGAAGCCAAGAACTCCAGGGGTTGGCAGCAGCTGGCTCTCCCCTTCCCCTGGGGACTCTCTGTTCCAGTTCCTAGAGTACGAGCACCCCTTTCTTCAGCACCTGCACTTAAGTTCTTAAATTTGCAG